>CM046868.1:4215810-4397546 GCA_025617745.1 Heliocidaris erythrogramma
TGGAGAAATGAGACAGGAACTCCAAACCGTGAAGACTTCCAGAAATACGTCGAACTAAGCAACACTGTAGCACAACAGAGTGGTAAGATCTGCTTCCCCGATTGTATCAAATATTCTCTCTCTCTCTCTCTCTCTCTCTCTCGCTCTCTCTCTCTCTCTCTCTCTCTCGCTCTCTCTGCATTTATAACGAGTCAGAATGTAAAATGCTTTGTATTTATAGATAACCAAACTGAATACAGTATTGGTCAAAACTGCCTGTGGCCCGTTGCACAAAACTTGCATTTAATCGCAACTCCTGAAAATCAAATGCAAGTCCTTAATGCTCACTTCTGATTGGCTGAAAATGAAGTTGCGTTTGATTTTCCTGAGTTGCGTTCAAACGCAAGTTTTGTGCAACGGGCCCCAGAAGAAAAATTGTCATTTCATATTCTATACAGGACGGAATCATTTCTAATTCGTCATTAAACTTTTATTAATATTAATATTAATATTAATATTAATATTAATATTAATATTAATATTAATATTAATATATATCTGTAATTGTGAGCGCTTTGGGCCACTATGGGAAAAGCGCGTTATAAATGCCAGGTATTATTATTATTATTATTATTATTATTATTATTATTTATTTCATGTTGACGTATTTACTTTGATTTCTGTAGCGCTTTCTCTAATAATGTACAAATTAAAATTGCCTATGTGCGCCCACTATAATTGCAAAAGTAGCGAAATATATACAAAAGAGGCGAATGAGACATTTGGTAAAATCAAACTGTATTCCATCAATCATCAATACTTAGGTTTTGACGATCACGGTGACTATTCGCGAAGACGATACGACACTCCTCATCTTGAAGACACGATGTCGGATCTCTTAATTGAACTGCAACCTCTCTATAACAATCTCCATGCTTTCATCAGGAGGAGACTCTATGAAATACATGGACCTGGCGTCATCGATCTTAATGGACCTATTCCTTCTCATCTCCTAGGTGAGTTTTTGATCAGTCAAGGGCCAGAGATGTATCTAGGGACCCCCACCCCCCGTGAAGAAAAGAGGGAAAAGGAAGGATCATAATGAGGGAAGAAAACAGGGCCAGGGGAATGTTTGTCGAAAAGTGTTAAATAGTGAAACACTTGTCAAGTCTTTTTTTTTCATCACCCCTACACTTGAGTCTGGGAGGGCTGGTGGGATCTGTCGGTGTCTTTCAGCAGATCCACTTACAATAATTGTAAAGTGCATAAATGGAAGAGAGTGCATGCAGACTTAAAGCAACTTTTGAAACAAGAATGTGACGAGTAATTGATCAGATGATTCTCTACCCCATTGCTCACATTTTACGTCATAATTAAAAAAAAAACCAGGTCATTTGATATTTAAAAATATTATTTATGTGAGCTATAGTAGACGTTGATTTTTTTTTTTTTTTGGTGGTTTTGTTTCAGTCTCATTTTAAAGAAAGGGATGGAGTGGAGAAGAGAGAACCAATACCACCTTCTGATTCCCCTGTATGGTTAACAGAGCAAATAATGTGTCATTTACTTTGTTGAAACAAGGGAGTGTCTTATGGGGTGTTGCAAGAAAGTTGCGATTGATTGCAAGTTGCAACTGATCGGTACTGACCAATCAAAATCATTGTTACAAGCGCATCTTCTTGAATGGGCAGACCCTGAACCATTCAGGATGGCTGTTCCAGTTTGCTTTACAATTTGCAATCGATTGCAACTTTCTTGCAACACCCCATTAGTCATATATCTGAAATAATGATATAATCTCATGTTCGTGTTAAAAACTAAGCATATTATGAATTGGTTATATTGATTGCATTCTCCTTCCAGGTGGCATGTGGTCACATTCGTGGTCAAATCTCTTCGATGTCGCTAAACCATACCAGACGGACGATGATGACCCTACGGAGTTTCTTCAGGAACAGGTAAAGTCATAGTTTGTACCTGTATATACTACAGGGGTTGAGCTTGAAATACATTAGTGGAATATCCAAATACCATTTCTCTGAATGCGAACTCGATTACTTCCATACAAAAATGTTATCCATATTCTCATTTTGTTGTATCATGCATTGCTCGTTCCCACTATTTAATAATCTTACAACTCTTTGGAGCCTATAACTCACAAGCTTAGCTTTCTCCTTAAGCTTCTGCATATTTTACTAATCTTTTTTTTTAGCCTGGTCTTATCAACATATAAATATGAGGTACTCACCTTTTATTTTCTCTGACAAGAGAATTCATGTTCATTTGTACCTTTATCTTATATTGTTTATACCATCTATATCGTGAAAACATTGTCAAATGTGAAATATGAACAATAAACTGAACTGAAACGGAAATGTATATCGAAATGCACCACACCATTCACTATCACCTGTTCATCTGGTTATAACCCCTTCAATCACAGAAGATACAATATGAAATTCCTTATTATCATTTTTATCATGTAGGGTGTATAAATATAAGTATATTATGTGCAGACATGCAGAATATTGTATCATTCAAAAATGCAAAGACTGATTATAAAATACTGCAACAATCAGTGCCAGGTTCTCCCAATCAGGAGTTGCGCCAGGGTATTTTAAGGGGCATACGTTTAAAACATCTATGACGAGATGACAAACAGGAAGAAAGGGTTCTTTCATTTCCGGAAGGGCCTTTATGTGTCCAAAGTCTACAACAAACAAAATCATTTTTGTGGCCTTGTTTGGTAATTCATGGGGTGCAGTCCCCCCCCCCCCCCCCCCCTCTGTTAAGTTACCCCTGCGTCTTCCTATTCTACAGCGCTTTATAATTGGTTTTGCCATTAGAACTATGACATACGAGGACTGTACGAGACTGCTGAAGACTTCTATACATCGATGGGTTTTGAAGAGCTTCCTGACTCCTTTTGGGAGAACTCTGTCTTTGGTAAACCACAAGATGGCCGCAATGTCTCATGTGAACCTACATCGTGGGACTTCCATAACCAAACAGAATTCAGGTGTGATCTGGATGTCGTGATTTCAGTTTAGAATAAGTCAACTGTTCAAAGAAATTATTAATAATATCACAAAGTATTAAACAAGTAAAACTTTATGGTGTACATGGAATACACAAGTTTGGGGTTGCGGCCTTTATAACATTTTCGGGGTAGATTTTAATAGAGAAAAATAATTAAGAATAAAAGATGACAAATGAGAAGTTTTGTAAATAGAGTGTTCAGGGACATTGCCACTTTCAATTTTGTTTGAATTTATTTTGCTTTGTATCCTTATGTTGGTAGAAGTAGAATGAAATAAATGTTGTATTGAAATAAATTAAATCTATCTATTCCCATTGGAAATTATAAGTTACATTTCCTAAGATATTCTTTCAAGTTATTTCCTCATGACCATGATCACAGAACAAACTATCAGAGACTCCCGAGTATAACGATAGGGTTAGGGAATCTAAAACATGAGTATTTGTGTGCATAAAATTCTCGATTATTTGGATAACAGGGTAACTACATGCACATCAGAAGTCACCGTAGAGGAACTCTCGAAGGCACATAACATCCTAGGCCACACCCACTACCAGAACTCATACAGCCATCAACCAATGGCATTCCGTGAACCCGCTAGTCCAGCCCTATTTGAAGCTATCTCTGATCTGACGTCATCAGAAGTGTTTAGCCCCTCCTACTTGAGGCAACTTGGTCTCTCATTGGACGAGGAGAATGATGATAGTAAGTCGCATTAACTTTTCTTATTGGGTATGAGCGGGTGTTATGGGTTCTCGGAAAAAAAATTCTCTACATCATGTATATCGGTGTCTTATATCTGTTTTGTGTGACTTAATGGATGCCTTCCCCCGTATAGTCTCTCTCTCTCTCTCTCCATCTCGATCTCTCGCCCCCCCCCCCCCCCCCCACTCTCTCCCTCTCTCTCTCTCTCTCAGCAGACCATCAAGGAAACATTTTTATCTTCACTTTATCTTTACTTTTTTTTTCTTTTTTTTTTTTTTTTTTTCTTCTTTTTTCTTAGTAGATTTCAGCCGCGGTTTTCATAATTTCATAAAACTTTATTTCTAAATGTGAGCACGAAATAAAAATTGTTATTGAATATCTCCTTTAAAGCATCTTTGTTTAAAAGCTGAATGTATGGTTAAGTATGTATGGTTAAATGTGTATATTCATAACGAACAATATGATTTTATCAACACAGAGATACAACTGAATGGTTTAATGAGGACAGCATTGGATTCCCTTGCCTTTCTACCCTATGCTTACTCAGCCGATCAGTGGCGTTGGGGTGTCTTCAATGGTTCTATTAACCCTGATCAATATAACTCAAAATGGTGGGAGCTGAGGTAATCATTCTACCTTCTAATCTCTTGATGTGTTTGTTCATGTGTAGAACTGATATCCCACCCTCATGTAGCTAAATATTTTATCATAATTCGTTATGCAAATTTCGTTTATTGTGAAGTTTGATATAGGTTTAAACTGTCAGTTCGTTTCAGTATTATTCAGTACATTAATATTTTTCATGCATTTCCCTCTTTAAAAGAAGGGTTAAAAATGTTATCTAAGGTATATTCAAGTTACGTTTCAACTTTAAACACCGGTGACAATATAAATGTCTAAACCTTATAATACGAGTTTGTAAGTGCTCATTAATTTATATTTCCTCCGTTAAACATTTATTCATAATTGTTAGTTGTTTTTTATTAACTATAAACAATTTAAATGATTTAACTGCATGATATCAAACAAAAGCAGTATTATCTCAGCCTCCTGCAAGGGTCTGAAATCCCTGCAACCCAATTTAACATGCGTGAATGACACCATTTGTTCCTTAACTTATAGATCAAAATATGAAGGCATCGTCCCACCCGTAGATAGAACTGAAGCAGACTTCGATCCAGGCGCAGAGTTTAACATTGTTTCAGACGGTTCATATGCAAAGTAAGAAAATAATCATACATTAACCTTTCTCATATTATTCATCTTTGCAATTCAAGAGTCATATTTATCATGGGTTTTTTAACATGTATACTTACTTGAGGTACTGGTATTCAGAAATGCCAGAATGTTCGTTCGCTGTAGACCTACATGCATCTATTACTGAATGAATGTGGACCGAGAATATCCACATGCTAAACGGAACCAAATACTGTTGAAATATAACGAAATCAAAGTTTGAAAGTGATGGTAGAGGTTTGTGGGCAGCATTTTTATTGTGGATTTCGAAACTTTTCATCGTAATGCCCAGATAACTATTAATAATACTTCGATAATGTAATAGAGCTACTACCTATAGACAGATATAAATGTGAATAGTTTTTGAAGAAATTCTTGAATAAATGTCACGACCCCCCAAGTGACAACAACAAAAAAGTAAAGAGAGCCCTTTACATATCAACCCCCATATTACACTATGGACACACCCACAAAAATATAAGTGTAGAGACCTTAAAGTGAGGGTGCATTTTATTACAATAGTTTTCAGCAGCTTACACGATCTTCATTTCTCTCCTGGATGTGGAGTAGCAATAGGAGCAGTGGCGCAAATCCATTTTTAAATTCGGGGGGGGGGGGGGGTCACTAAATGATTTAACTTTTGTACCTGTCCGAAAATGTCAGGAAATTTTTCTTACAACCAAAAAAAAAAGGTTATCACATTTTTGGGGTCTAGTTTTCCTCCAAAATTCTCGGACAAGCAAAAAGGTGGGGGACATGACCCCCTGTCCCCCCCCCCCCCTGGATTTGCGCCCATGAATAGGAGTTTGATGCCTTGCCAAGGAACTGGGTTCAATCCTAGATCATTTAGATCCATTTTCCGATGAGCCTGTATTACTCTCATGGTGTATGTTTCTCTTTTTCTTCGCAGACATTTTCTTGGACTGATCATGAAGTTCCAGTTCCTACAGTCCCTCTGTGAAGCAGCAGGACATACAGGACCCATACAAGAATGTAATCTCTACGGCAACAGAGTCGCTGGACAACTCATCAGGTAAGATTATGAATATAAATTACAAATGATAGAATGGGGAAACGAAGAATTATTAGAAAATAACAGAAATATACATTAGACTGAGACGATGATCCTGATAAAAATACATGTATATTATTTTGTTCATTTATTACTTTGTATACTTCTGTTGGAAATTTGGAAATAAATGTCTTTAGATTAAATCGAATTGAAATGAAATAACGAAGAGTACTTACATTATCAATAGCAGTTGTTCACTTATGATAGTGCCTAGCATAAAAATACACTATAAAAATCACAATATCTTTTACGATACTATATACTAAGTTATTATGATTTCACTGTATTATTTTTGTACTTAGCTTCCATTTTAGATAAATTACATGACATTTTTTTGTTATTACGCTCTAAATATCTACCTATACTTTTGTGATATATATACATGATATACCCTATTATATGTTTATTAACAGAATAGTGATGTAAATCAAGGACGTTTCATAGATAAAATACAAATACAATTATTATCGAAAGAAAAATAAGAATAGGTCATTCTTTTTAATCAAGTACAAAGCTCGTCCTATATATTTTTATTTCGTAACTTTCCACAGTGTCGGGAGTGTACGATTTCAATATTATTATTGGCGTTATGACTACTATCGGCAACAAACATGACAAAGGACAGTAGAAAGTGTTCTTTTATTTTAGAAAAAACACCCACTTCGGAAGCGATTCATACTGTATAGCATTATCATAATCACTCTAATAATACACTTGCTATTAACATAAGGGCACCCTTCCCGATATGGTCAGCAGCTCGATCAAAATGCGGGCATAAAACTAATCTATTTCCTGCAATATCCTGTATACCCCGGTCATAATGTACATCGGGGTTTTTTCAAAATATATTTTTGATTGAAATTGAAAATGATCTAAAGATGTTTATTCTTATAATAGTGGAACTTATTTTTTAGCTAATTAGGATTTCATTTGAGATTTCACGATCTGAATACCAGAAAGCTATCTGTCCATTATTATGTAGGAACTAGCTTGAATTAAATGACCAAATGTGAGCTTGCTAGGCTAAATGTAAATTATGACCATTTTTCTTTTTCCCTCTCTCTCTCACTCTTCCCCTCTCTCTCTCTCTCTCTCTCTCTTTATAATACAAAATACATGTATGATCTCTCTTTAACTGACTATCTATCTCTCTCTCTCTTTGTAATACATAATACATGTATCTCTCTTTAATTTTTTTCTCTTTCTCTCTCTTTGTAATACAATAAAAATGTATCTCTCTTAACTTTCTCTCTCTCTCTCTCTCTTTATAATACAAAATACATATATGATCTCTCTTTAACTCACTATCTATCTCTCTCTCTCTTTGTAATACATAATACATGTATCTCTCTTTAATTTTTTTCTCTTTCTCTCTCTTTGTAATACAATAACAATGTATCTCTCTTAACTTTCTCTCTCTCTCTCTCTCTCTCTCTCTTTCATAGCACTGCCATGCAGCTGGGTAAAACTCGTTCGTGGACTGAGATCTTCTACATCCTCACTCAACAGTACGACCTGGATACCTCGGCTCTCTTAGAATACTTCCAGCCGCTGAATTCATTCCTAGAGAGAGAGAACCGCAACAATGGAGATTCAACAGGGTGGAGACTGTCTGCAATGAGAGGACCTGTTCCAACGCCTGGACAACCAAAGCCTAGTCGACCAGACCCTGGTCAAAGTGGTGGTCGTACGTTATCATACATTGCTGAGCTCCTCGTGAACTCTGAATATTATTGTCATCGTGATTAATACTATTTATTTGATCTAGGTACTTACTAACTCATAAAGGGTATCTAGTGACTTCCATCGGGATTGGAGTTACCACCTGATGGTTATTAATAGTGATTAAGTTTGATTTTCCCTTCCCATGCACAGATGATGCCCAATAATCATCATAATTATCAACAATCTCTCAAATTACTGATCCATACTTTAACATTATACAGCAACATTCAAGCACAAAACACAGGAAACAATACCATATCAATGATATTAAGAGTTGCTTTCAGTCAAGACTGGTTTGTGTGACTAGAGAATGATTATATAATGTCTGGTAGAGAGAGAGAGAGAGAGAGAGAGAGAGAGAGATGACTCATAATGTCGTTTTTCTGATGTCTCCTTCGATTAAGAGGGACATGCACTCAAAGAGAGAGGACATTGCTATTAACTTCAATTTATTGTTTTCTTCAACAGCGATGTACCATTATCGTAAGTATATGGTAACAACGGTGAGTAGTGACTTATAAAAAAAAGCTTGGCCACCGGCTTCTTTGGGGATTAACTTCGTTTTCTAACCACCCCCGAGCACATCCTCCTTTTCCCATTCCATTCGATAAGACATGTTTTTATAGTGACGTCGAGGATCTTAAGATCGTTATGTTGTCAGGTGCCGCCTTTGGATCACTTGGCGCCGTCACGTATATTTGGGATCATCTGAGTTGATGCTTCAGGAACACCATTTCGATCTTCCCTTAAGGTTCGTGTGAGGGGTGAGTAAATACTCTAACAAATGTAACAAACTTGGCCACCATACATTTTGGCTTTGCATCTCTTTCTCCCTCTCTCTCTCTCTCTCTCTCTCTTTCTTTCTTTCATTTCACAAGATTTAGGATTGGGATCTGCATGCACATCTGAGTGTTGTCAAAGGACGGTTCGGGATGATCTGTTTCTCATGATGTGGCCACCCCCTAACAATGCGGGATCATCTGAGTGGATGCTTCATCTAAAAAACATAATTTTTAACTCCATTCGAGGATCATGCATGAGAGGTGAGTAAATACGCTAATGAATCTAACAAACCTGGGCTATTTGTACATATTACTTCTACGTTTACACCAAAGAAATATTTCTACAGGCTCACTTCTACATTCAGATTCAGACGAAGGACCATTTTGTGATAAATAACTTCTTCTCATTGTTTCAATCGTGTCTCTAAGGTAAGATTTAACACTTGGCCACCATGCATCCATGGTATCTCACTTGTTTGCTTTCAAACTGTTGTCCTCTCCATTCGAGAATTTTTTTTTTTCATTTGAAACAAGATTTTTTTAGGAATTAGGAGCAGGTATGTTGCATCGATATCATGAGAGGTTGTACCAAATTCACAAAACATCAGAGAGCTCTATACCTGGCCAGACGGCTAGAACCCGGAGCTGGACCAAAGTATGGAACCATACAGAGTAAGGGACTAGGACCAAGCCCAGGTCTGGTGTTGGACTTGGATCGTGAAGACGAATGGACAGAGATGATCTCTTCTTAGAATCGGACGATGAAAAGATGGGTAAGAAAGATCTTATATATTGTTTGATTGCATTTGGTGCTATAAACAATATACAGCCATGGAAAAAATTATTAGACCAAGAATGGTTACTGATAGTGTTATTTTTGTGGTAACAAGGAAATAAAATATCATAAAAGCAAGGTATAATTGCTGGAATTTGGTATTTATTCAATGAAGTACAAAGACAAGTCATTTTTAAAGTTTTGTATTCATATTATAGTACCCTTAAAAATACAGAAGCTTGGTCTAATAATTTTTTTCCAGGGCTGTAGAATGTAGGAGCATAACTCATATAAAATCTCTGAAAAGCAGCAGCAACAAGCACTAAATATTTCCACATTTACCTGAAGCCCAAGTGTCCCTTATCATCTCTCAATACTCTGTTGATCTGCAGCTCCATTTTTTTTCCTGGAAAATCTTTTTTAACAATTTTGGGTGCAGCAGGGTTGCTGCACCACCCCATCCTTCCCAAAATCGGGACAATCTAATTATTATCATTAATAATAATAATAATTTTCTTACTAGAATGTATTATTTCCCCTTAATTTGCCAATGGCATATATTGTTATAGTAAATAGTATATATAATAACGTGACACGCAAAAAATTGTTATAGTGCACGATCATGCACTATAACTTTGATTTTTGCATGGGGAATCCTGGGCCTAATACACAATAACAGTTATGGATCTAGGGGTCTATTTACTATAACAATTAGTAGATGTTCTATTTATGCACCATTACTGGACTATATGAACTCCAAATACTAAATTACCCCTCGTGCAGGTCTATTTCATAGTGTTATTTTTGTGGTAACAAGGAAATAAAATATCATAAAAGCAAGGTATAATTGCTGGAATTTGGTATTTATTCAATGAAGTACAAAGACAAGTCATTTTTAAAGTTTTGTATTCATATTATAGTACCCTTAAAAATACAGAAACTTGGTCTAATAATTTTTTTCCAGGGCTGTAGAATGTAGGAGCATATAACTCATATAAAATCTCTGAAAAGCAGCAGCAACAAGCACTAAATATTTCCACATTTACCTGAAGCCCAAGTGTCCCTTATCATCTCTCAATACTCTGTTGATCTGCAGCTCCATTTTGTTTTCCCTGGAAAATCTTTTTTAACAATTTTGGGTGCAGCAGGGTGCACCACCCCATCCTCCCCAAAATCGGGACAATCTAATTATTATCATTAATAATAATAATAATTTTCTTACTAGAATGTATTATTTCCCCCTTAGATCCATTATGACAGTGATAGACCAATCAGCAGTGCATGTTCATCGATGGAATGACGTCATCGTATCATCTCGACAATTAAAGGTATAATCTGTCTTCGCTGACTACCAATATGATATTCGTGGCATTGTACAGGCTGATCCAGATGTGAACAAAATCATCCCTACCCCTGCCTGGGTTTTGAAAAGGAAAATGGAAATCGATCTTAGGGATCTTGGGAATTTTAATTGATGAACCCCTCTCCTTCATTATTCATTTTTTTCTTATTCCCTCCCCCCCCCCCCCCCCCCCACCCACAAAATATTGAGAATGAGTTATGGATGCCTCTGTATGTTGCAACCCATGCAGTCTCATACTTAAATAGACAATTATAGTCATAGTATCATCGTCGTTGCTATGACACTTTGGGTCAAAGCATCTGTGGCGAGACACAACTTGAATATGGAATAAAGCAGTGTAAAAAGCAGGACCGTAATTTAATTGTGATATTGTATGCGATGACTCTTCCTTTTTTTTTATTGGAAATATAATGAAATCTATCATTATAGGCTCTCTTCAAATGATGCAAATACATGTAAAAATCGGAATTGCCTTTTCTAAATAACTGATGAATGAATATGTTGAAGCATGATGACATTTGATTACATTAGATCTTTTTCCTAACTATATTTCTCCTTCTTGATAGCAACACTCGAGCGAAATCAGCTGAATGATCTGATGGCTCTCAATACAACATAGCAACGGATCTGAATGCAATGATGAACAACAGGTAGAGCATCATCAGCCAAAGAGAATGTATAAAACAACATACTGTTATGTCTTAAAAACACCTTTCTATGTTACATGATTGTAAATTTCATTGTATATTCTATTATAAACAATTAACTTGTACAATTGTTATTGATACTTTATTTCAAAGACTTATTAATTAAATCAATAGTATCCTTCTCATTTCTGTAAATTAATAATCTTTTGGATGTGTACTTTCAAGTTTTAACATTGTTAAGCATGTATATAAAATCAATATCAGTGGCCCATCTTACAAAGATCCAGTTGTAGTTGGAAGCAATCAGAACTCCCCTAATCAATCACAAATTTAAAATCGATTGCGAATAGCAAGTTGCGATCGATTAATAGCAAGTTGCGATCGATTTGAATCAAATGGAAATCTTTATAAGACAGGGACCATCACTTTCTCTTATGTATTTATCTTCACTGAATACTTGCAATAGACCACTTCTGTAATGTATACAAATTTATGCACATATATTCTCTGAGCACCTAGTGATGAGCTATTCCATGAACCTGCTTTTTATAAATGGGCCTCAATGCTTGGAATCCAGTTTGCATACATTATTTGTTGCTATGTCCGGCAAGCTTTCAGGTTGTCAAGAACAACCTTTGTTTGAAAGGTATGCATAAAATTTGCATACATTACTGAAGCGGTCTATTCCACCAAATCAACATTAACACTTTCCCTCTCGAAAGTTATGTATTTTGAATTCATACATATATCTTCCTAAATTATCGTTTTGAATCATGTGAAGACAAAAAGACAATCAATTGATATTCTTTGTTTATTATATTTCACACAATGCATTTGATGCACACAAATAACAGAGCTTATCATTAGTAATCTAAGCATACACAACAATTTGATTGTTGAAAGTTGCAGATGTCAATAAATTGATATTTTTGATTATTTAAAAACATATTAATTTGCTGCAGAACTGAGAGATTCAAAATTCAACATTCAGGAGCTGTTGATCACAAATTAAGACTGGATGCTGCTTGTTTGTTGTTAACATTTTCCCCCTGAAAAAAAAGAATTATAGATATTTACATAAGCTACCAGAGGCTATCATTCTTTGGTTTAATTCTTTCATACAACTGTTTCTCTGTAAACAAAAACAAGATTTACATCAGCTGCAAGAATGAAAAGTGTATTTTAAAATACCATGTTTAGTATGGTAAATAAAGTATTTACACTATATTAGGCATCAATATCAAAGTATTTTGTAAGATATGTCATCTTATCATATTTGTTTAATTATGTTTAAAATCATATTTTCTAAATAATAGAACCAACTACACTTTATGTAACTGAAACACAACACTAAATCTCTATCTATTGTACTAGGCGAGCTCATCAGCTAAACAATGTGATTTATTACATATCAATCAGGTGTGCAAATTATTTACTATTTGTTGGATGAAAATTATTTCAAATATATTTTTGTCAGCCTGCTTTAATAAGTTATGTATGTATCATACACTGTAAAAAAAAAATATATATATATATACAAAAAAGAGCAAAATATGCCTGATGCCTGCACTTAATTTGATGATAATGAATGTAATTCACACCAGGCATTTGAGCATCACAATTTAAATATAATATAATTTAGTATAATTTAAAACAAATAGATCTATTATTTACAGTGTCATATCAACATGTGTTATTTAGTCTGCATTGTATTGTGCACATATATTTTCAAAGTCTTTGTGCTTTTAAAAGTGAATACTTTGAGTGCAATATATTCTGATATCCAAATGTCCCTTGCATAGCCCTGAACATTAGAAGTGTTCAGTGAATCCTAACACTTGAATATCTTACACATTCATAACTAAGGAATAATTTCCTACTATCACTTGTAGAGGTGTCGTAGTCGAGTGGTTTAATCACTTGAATGGGAATGCAAAGGTCGTGGGTTCGAACCCCGGCATGGCACTTATGCCCTTGAGCAAGGCATTTCATCTACAGTGCTCCTCTCCACCCAGGTGTTAAATGGGTACCTGGTACGATGCGAACGTCATTGTGGTTGGATTACCATGTGCGCGCTTGGAAACAGGCGACTGGCTGGAATGCTCCCCAGAGGAGTGGAGAATGTGCACTATAATGTGCAGAATCGCAACTGAATCCAGTGACCGGGGTAATAATGCTGTAAGCGCTTTGGTCAGTTACATTGTAACTGGTAAGGCGCTATATAAGAAACAGCTATTATTATTGTTATTTCTTGTTTCATTGAATATTAGATTACTTGAAACTTATGACAATTCTTGTCAAAAGCCAGCTAACTCATTCTATCATAATACTGGATAATCTTCAGGTTAATACTTGGAAATACAGTAAAAGCTGGTTAAATGTAAAAACAATAGCATCATCTTTGACTTGTCCAAAACTAAGGCAATGCATCTATGCGATATTCCTTGAATGACTAAAAACCAAATCCAGTACAATAATTGTAATTTGCTCTGGTTATAAACACTTTTTAAATTTTAAATGTTTGGTGTACTGTAATTGTTTATAATTCATTGCATATAAATTTCTTATTTTGCCAATGGCATATATTGTTATAGTAAATAGTATATATAATAACGTGACATGCAAAAATTTTGTTATAGTGCACGATCATGCACTATAACTTTGATTTTTGCATGGGGAATCCCGGGCCTAATACACAATAACAGTTATGGATCTAGGGGTCTATTTACTATAACAATTAGTAGATGTTCTATTTATGCACCATTACTGGACTATATGAACTCCAAATACTAAATTACCCCTCCGCCTGTGGCCTCAGTGAAACAAAACTGCACTCGGGGATAATTTAGTATTTGTTGTGCACATAATCCAGTATGGGGCATGATAGGCTATGCACTATTTATATAATAATATTATATCTTATTATATGTTTGTGTGTGTTTTCCCAATAAATATCCTGGGTTAAGATTAAAGGTTACCATCAATTCTGATATGTGAAAATGTGGTAAATCCAAAATAGAACACCTCAAAAATACCTCAAGTGATCCTTAGTTTGTCATTTCCATTTGAAATCGTAACGCTTGGTATTGTATTCAAATATTATAAAATGCATATCAAGATAATGCTTTCAAAGTTTCATATACAGCAGCAAAGCATAGATTTCATTCAATTGTATAGATCTCACCACAACTCTACATCACATTCAGTACTGTAAGTGTTAATACTTCATTTGTATAAAGAAAATAAATCTTGCAAATGGAATGTAAAACTGATGTTGGAATGGAATAAAACAGAAGCACATTTCTTTGTACAGCATATATTTGTTGTTTGATTTTTCTATTATTCACTAATTAATTACTAATAGATATATAGATAATACATATAGAAGAAGGTGAAGTTTGAATCCCAAAACACTAGATTTAGTGTGGGTTTTTTTCTTCATTCGCTAAAACCTGGGGCCATATTCTGAAAACATTGTTATTTTTATGTCAGGGAAAGTGATGTTAATTGTCATAAGAAACTTACATTGTTTGGTATAAATAACTACATGTATATGGAACTAGCTTTGAGCAGACATTAACCAATGACTTGTCCTAATTTTCATTTGTTATGGCAATGAACATCGTTTTACTACCATACAAGATAACATAGTTAGCAGAATACGACCCCTGTTTGTCTGTTGCTGTTTATCTTTTTTCTGTTTTTTCTGTTTGTTGCCAAACACCTTAATCAATCAATGACCATATACCCTGGATATCTTGCAGCAAAATAATACATTTGGTTCAATTTATAGTCTTATATATCTTCACTTAGAGAGAACGGTGATGTAACACCTTACATTGCTTGGTTCTATACAGATAAACACAGACCATTTCCTTTGGCTACGAATAAGAAGTAAAAAGTCTGATGACTTGCTTAGAATGAATTACACCAACTGACCATGCAGAAACTTTGAATATTTCAAGCAGAGTATTTGTACCATCATTTTTTTAAATTCCCAAACTGTCTTTTTTCTGTATTAATTTTGTTGATTAATCTCAATCAGTGAATGTTCTTCAGTCCAATGCATGCATCAAGTTCTCTATCATCTACCTGGATCATAGATGTGCTTTTGGCCATATCTTCATTTTCCTCTTCCATGGCAAAAGTTTTGAACAATAGTTTTTAATAGAGCAAAGCTAGTTGACCTACAAAGCATGTTAATGATTATCTCAAGTGATGAATGTTCTCTGTATGAGCCTAGTCAAGTTCTCTATCATCAGTCTCTCTATTCTTTTCTCTATATCTTCATTTTCCTGATCCATTTCAAAGGTTTTCCACAGCTAGAGTGATGTTAGCCTACATATAAAGTTAATGATTATCTCAAACAGGCGGTGTTTCCCAAGTCTAATGTTTGAATTGAGTTCCTCTATCATGTTTTTAGGATGGTGGGAAAAGTAAGGAGTAGGTGACATAGAGGGGTAGATTCAGTCCCTCCAGGGTTAGAACTTCACTCTTACAGGTCTTTGGTCCAAGTCCAAACCTCTTGCCTAGGATCCCTGTGTTAAATGCGTAGTCCTGGCCTTTGATGCGACACTGGATTCGGATGGAATAAAGGACCTCTCGATCCTGACGTAGAGAGAACGTCTGACGCTCACAGACGCGAAATGACAGAGCAGGATCTCTGGGTTTCAGTCGCTGTTATAACAAAACACATGGAAATCTCAAATAATAAAGTTAAAATAAATACAAATATGAATGATACAAGGGCACGGCCGGGGGACTAGACTAGCCTTTGCCATTGGTTGCTGTACAAAATTCAAAATTTCTGTCC
Source organism: Heliocidaris erythrogramma (assembly GCA_025617745.1). Classification (NCBI taxonomy): domain Eukaryota; kingdom Metazoa; phylum Echinodermata; class Echinoidea; order Camarodonta; family Echinometridae; genus Heliocidaris; species Heliocidaris erythrogramma. The sequence continues at coordinate 4,231,948 of CM046868.1, forward strand.
CCCCTGGAATTGACACCAATGTATAATAGCATGGGTAAAAAAATTGCAAGGCATCTTCATGAAATAATCCAAAAACTTATAAAAGAACAACTTATATATCATCATCAGTAGTGATCTGTCGTCAAATGACAAGTTTAGTGATGAATTTCAATAACAAATCTCTAAGATCACTTTACCAGGTCTTTCTTCTCCAAATTGTAACAGTCTACATTTCTTGATGAGGAAAGGTGTATTCGTAAAAGTATAATTATCTCAACTTTATAACAGACATAAATGCAGACAGCTAACACTGATGAATGAATATAACAAATATAGCTTACATGAATATAGAACTGGTATGAGTTCTGTTTGCCAACACGATGTGCCTTCAGCTCAAAATGAAACCCATGTACAGAGATCACTTCACAGTGGTAACGAGGCTCCTAATCATTGATGAAAAGAAGACAAAAGATTCCAAGCACTGTGAATATAATTATTATACTACTTTTCTTCTCTCTCTCCCTCTCCATTTTCTCTGTTATTTTCCCGCTCTTTCTCTCTCTTTCCCTCTTTCTGTCCCCTCTTCTTTATGTGTTTCCATTCTCTGTCCATGTATAAAATTTTCTCTTCTTATTTCTTCTTTCAGATATCTTCTATCTAAAAATCAATCACAATGCACAAGAAATCGGATTGATTTTATAGTTGATGCACCTTTAGCAAACTAGTCCTTCATTAATTTCATTGGATTGGGAGGGGGGCATTCCTTAGTCTATTAGCTGGGATAATTGTGAGACACATGCTCCAGCGATCATTGCTACACGGTCATTTTGTAACACTAATAAGATTCTGAACTTCAACCCTGGATCCAATACTACACCTAACTCAAACCCTAAACCTACGTGGAACCTAAAAGTCAATCACAAACAACCCTAGACCTCAAGACTGAAGTCCCTGCCGTCGGAGCATATGTCAGAACACTGCTGGGATAGTAAGCATTGGGGGGGGGGGGATATTTTGTACACCAAACAAAAGATGCCCCCCAATCCATTGTCCGAGACCTGACGTTCCAACGCCTCTGATAGTAAGTAAGAGATCTAATGCTGGGTGCTGCACACCTACCTGTTCAATGATAAAGCCAATCCTGATAGCATCGTTCTTAAAGTCCTGCATGAGGGACATATCTCCACCCCCTTGAAGAGCATGGTAGTGAAGGGTAAGGGTACGTAAGATCCATTGATTAGGTACAACATTCATCTGAAGCATATCATCTAGATGTCTAGTGTCTGTGATACCACTCATTCTCAATGACATGAAGAGACCTGCGTACGGCTGCCCTCTCTCCTGCTCTATGAAGGCACTGGAGCGTGACAAACTGAAGGTAAGAAAAAAGAAAAGGGATTTGGTTCAATAAGATTACATCTACAGTATGGCTTGACACAAACAGTAGGTTCAATACACATAGATCCCCAAATTCTCTAAATGTTAACAGGGATCCGTTGCACATGGACCCCAAATTCTCTAAATGTTAACAGGAATCTGTTACACATGGACCTCAAATTCTCTAAATGTTGACAGGGATCCGTTGCACATGGACCCCCAAATTCTCTTAGGGATCTGTTGCATACAGAGCCTAGAAATGTCAATCCAGAAAAGAAGAGTGTGGGAATATGCCTCTGGTCTTCTCTCTGATACCCCTGTGATACATTGACCTTTCAAATTTGACCTCAGAACTATCCTAAAATCCATTGTTTGGCCATCATCAACAAAAAAAAGTTCTCACACACACAGACAGACAACCCCGAAACCTAAATACCCCAGGAAAGCGACAGAACATAACCAAGCTACAAAACTGTTAACATGCACGAAAGTCTAAACTGACGAAACATTTCTCAGATGGTTCTAACTTTAGCAGATTGATTACCAGTAGTATGGGATGGTATTTTTACCATAGTTACCTGTTGAAGAATGTGACGATGGTACTATGAGATGGCATTAGTTGAAGATGATCATTCTCTTGAAGGAATATCCAATAACACAGCATCTTATACACATAGTATTCATTGAAGGTAAAGAACCTGTCAAGATGGATTATCATCAAGAAACAAATGTAAGACAACATCAAAGAAACATGGATTGACTTTTATTCATGTCTGCTCCCATTTCTAGCTGTAATAGATCTCTAAACACATTGGCCCGTATTCTGAACTCCGGTTTAACTTAAACTCCAGTCTAAGTTAAACCAGAGCTTTAATCAAAGCTGACTTAAACCGTAAGTCCCGTCTAAATTTCTGTACAAAGTTAAGCCATACTAGACTGGAGTTGAAGTTAAACCGGATTTCAGAACGTGATTTTTCTAAAACTCTGGTTCAAAGTGCAGTTTTAGACTGGGTTTAAACCACACTTAGACCACGGTTTAAGTTAAACCGGAGTTCAGAATACGGGCCATTGTATTGAATCCCCTTTCAAACTATACCCAAAGTGCTTTGAAATGTGCATACACTTGCTTCACGCTATGTTGCAGAGTCCTACATACAACTTTGTTTATCTCTATGTCTTCTACTCTCTGCTTCTTTTCTAATTCATATCGTATTTGCATCATGGCGGTGGAGGCCAATTTTCTATGTTTTACATTAAACATGGACAACACAATATATCTGAATCTGGTTATAGCAATACAATTACAGGCAAATATATAGAATTGGTCGATTGCCTGGATCTTTTGCGTTCACACATTACAAGGCCACGATGATTTACTAAATTCAAATAAATCCCTCCCAAGTTTAAAACTTTTTTTTTTAGAACACCCCCAAACAAAAACAAAAAAAATCTTTGTAAGTAGAAGGTAAGGTATTGAGATTCATACAGAACCATCCCTTGTGATTTATAAAGATAATAAGTCCTTGAAATATTTTGGGAAGAGTCAATGATCTGTGACATGAGATTTACATCCTGCCAACAAAACCTCCTGACACCCCCATCCCGTGATAAAAACATTTCTTAATACTCAATACTAAAAAATCGCTGACCTGCTTGATTTAATGATCTTCTGAAGGAGTTCTAGCGGCAACTGTCTTAGCTGGATCTGAACTGACAGCTGTCAAGAAAATAAAATGTATTTTAGTCATCTTTCAAATATAGGAACTTTAAAGAAAACCCATAATTTTGATTACTTTTAATAGAAAATAGAATGGAAAATGTTATAAAAATTTAAAGAGATTATTCTCTAACACTATTAAAGGTATCACTAAAAAACACCATTGGCATCATATTACGCAAGTAATAAAGCTAAGAATTATAATTACTTTTGATTAACCAAGTAATAAATGTCATGAAATATGTTCAAACCAAATGCATTTTAGCCTACACAACTATACCATCTTTATTTCTTATTGCCCCTTTAATTCAGATTACGATACTAGTGACTTACCTGGGGAACGAGATTGAGCTCTAACCACCGTTCACATGCATTCACTACTTGACCAATCTTGTACTGAGACGTAGAAATAAGGACAGACATATAGATATGTATGAAGATAAGGAATAAAAAAAAAAGTAATGCAAAACTTGTTACAGGAATTTCCATAAACATACAACTAGACTTGCTTAAAACAATGTAAAGGATGCTGCTTGGACAAACTCTAATATACAGATGTTATGAGAAGCATACAAATTATTGTTCCATCACAAATTCTTATATGATATGATTATATGTTTTCATACAAGTACAAACTATAAATCTTATGGACACCTCAGTTTCTACAGTCCCAAACCTGCAAAGTGTTTTCTCAATGTTACTAGTAATCCAAATTACATTTGTAAAATAATATGACAGAGACTACATGTTCTCCATACAATTAACATTACTTTGTCTCAGGGCACATCACAGTCTCAAAATCACTTTAGTTTAACCGAACACCTCAAAGCAATCAATATTTGTGTAATATATATATGCAACGTGAAGTATTTTGAAGCTTTTGTGAACCTGTGAAGAAAAAACTCATTATTTACACACCTTGAGAGCTGCCTGATGATATCGACACACTGTACTAGACTGGATGTCATCCATCATAATATCACCACATCTAGCACAGAGAACAAAACAAGCAAATCAATGACTAAGAACATTTCATTGGACTTTTAAAAAGTTATGCTGAGTGCTGGTGGAGGCCGTGCAGCAAGAGCATTTTGAGAGAAAAAATCTCAAACCTATTATTTTACGCTACTTACAAACTAAAACTGTTTGTTTTGAGTTGTAATGTTCCCAATTTGTTTGTATGTCATAAAATAATTCAACAAGTATTAATGTCTCTATGAAAATGATTTTGTTTTTCTGTCATAAAAGAACATGTCTAGCAACAAAGCATGAAATGCTCTAATACAGTGAAACCTCAAGGAAGTAAGAAAAGCAGTTTTTATGAGCAGGTGGTATTTAAGTACAGGTTCCTTTAATATGCGTTTCAATATGAGAAACAAAATTATGGTCTTTATAGACAGGTGGTGTTTCTATACATGTGGTTGCTAAAGCAGGTTTGACTGTAGTACTTTATATGACTCATCATAAGGTCAAGGCAGCATTTACAATTAACTATACTTCCTAATGAATGAAATCTTGGAAGCTGGTACCAACCTCCTCTCAAGGTCTGAGAAACCCAAGGCATGAGCAGATGCTAGAACACCAACCACATCAGTTCTGTCTGGGTTTACACCTTCATGGTACAGGTTACCAAGGGCTATGGCAAAAGCTGTCATTAATCATAACCATAAGCATAATTATATTAATAATCATAAGAATGATGATCATGAGAGAGATGATGATAATGGTAATGATGATGATGATGAAGATGCTGATGGTGGTGATGATTATGATGATGAAGATGAAGATGAAGATGATGAGGAGGATGATGATGATGGTGATGATTATGATGATGAAGATGATGATGAAGATGATGATGAAGATGATGATGATGGTGAGGATGATGATGATGATGATTATGGTGATGATGATGATGATGGTGAGGAGGATGATGATGATGGTGAGGAGGATGATGATGATGGTGAGGAGGATGATAATGATGATGATGAAGATGATGAAGATGATGATGATGATGGTGAGGATGATGCTGGTGATGATTATGATGATGAAGATGAAGATGATGAGGAGGATGATGATGATGGTGATGATTATGATGATGAAGATGATGATGATGATGAAGATGATGATGAAGATGATGATGAAGATGATGAAGATGATGATGATGGTGAGGATGATGGCGGTGATTATTATGATGATGATGATGATGATGGTGATCATGATCATGAAGGATATTTGTGAGGAAATGGATGATACAAATAGCTCGAGGGAAATGTAAGATTTTAGTTTATGTGATCATTGTATTAACTTAATAGGGAATTTTCGATTTGCACGTTCACTAGTCGACTGCTACGTGCGGTAATTCAATGGACTGCTTTGTGTTAATGGTATACAAAGTCGGTGAAGTGAGGCACCACGCTTTGTGCAAGAACGGCACACTCGTCCACTGCCCCGTGGACGTACGTGTTCTGGGTGGAAATCCTGGTCGTCCTCAAGGCAGTGTACGTGTGAGCTGCTCTTGCACAAAGCGTGGTGCCTCGCTTCACCGACTTTGTATACCATTAACACAAAGCAGTCCATTGAATTACCCCACGTAGCAGTCGACTAGTGAACATGCAAATCGAAAAGTCCCTAATAGCCCTTCTACAGCATGGATCAGACCAAATGAGGTGACATGACACATTGGATGTAAATTCATGTTCACATTCCACAATATTTGGTAACGTATAGGACATCAAAAGACTGATTAACTTGGACTAGCTCAATAGGGATAATATGTGACCCTCCACCACAAAACGACCAATAAGTCGCAATGGGAGTTCTAGAGTAAACAGCTGAAAATTTTTTTTTTTTTTGGTGGAAATATATATTTTAAGTTTTGGTATTTCTGAAAGTAGTATAATAACATATTGAAATATGTTTTTACTCTCATTCAAAATGACCATTTTTCCATGTACATTCAAACTTTGTGAGTCAGCTTATTGGGATCGTACATCACATCGCTTTTCTGGTGTAACTCAAAAAGTTTTCATTGCCTGATATTCAAAATCTACAGAAGGAAAGAAATATATCTATTCTAAAGGAATGGAAAGTTTCAACCCAATCTAATTAGTACTTCACAGTGTAGGCTTTGGAGTTTTGACTCAACCTTTTGTGCGACAAACAATAGGACACAGATTAGGCGCTCTTAAATGGTCACACTTCTTTAGAGCCCGTTTTCTCTATTGTTTTGGTCATTACCCTGTCTGACACTCTGACATTCTCATTGTAATTTATAAGGGTTTTTTTAGTCTATAGAAGACAAGTTGAATATCATTTTAAAGCTTAGAATCTAAGCTTTCAAACTGTGCTGAAATTAAAAAAACAAAATTTCCGACTTATTGGTCGTTTTGTGGTGGAGGGTCACATATTTGTACGACATGATAATGATGATCCAACTTATCCCTCCCTATCATATACAGACATACCTTCCTTGGAAACCATAGGATCCTTGATCTTCAACTTCAGTTTCACCATGTTACTGGTCCTAGCAGCTACCACGTGCGATGGATGGTGGATGTCTTTCTTGGATGTCTGTTTTATGCCCTCTGTGGATGGTGGTCGAGTGCTCAACTCTCTGCTGATCTTCCGATATTCAGAGCTGAATATAAATCAATAATGTGAACCATGAAGCTTTGAATACTCGATCAGCATGAAGACTTTGGGCAATATTTCTACAAAGTTTGATAGTCAATTTGCACATTGTGACCATATTGGTATTTTCAATTTTAAGATTATTTCTTTCTTTCGGAACTGTTCAAAATTAATGCGTTTACGCTCTAGAGACTACTTCTTATCATAATGATGGTTCCACCATGTCACAGATTCCACTAAAAGATGACTTACATGTAGCACAGGTTTAATCTCCAACTAAGTGGGTTGAGTTAATCTACTAAATATATATCAATCTATTCATTTCTAAAGACTCATGTTGTTACTGCAAAGTTCGACACAAGTACTAGTACATTTACAATAAATCTATTTCACATCACTGTCACTGATGATTGCTAATGCTTATGATGGCCCCAATTTTCTGGTGATAGATTTTCATACAGATCTCCTAATGTGGAGAGTGTGGCAGACACCATCCTCCTGGGATCCAGACACTAATCAAGTAACCAATTACATCATTTACCTGTAAAACTGACTCTTGCTGATATACTGGTCCACAGTGGCTGACATAGGATCTCTATAATAGAGTTCTTCATGTGGTTTATGCTCAGCTCTCTGTAGTAACTGTGTAAGGGTGGCCGCCTTGCAGATGTATGGACGGTGCAACTCCCAGTTTGTATCCAAACATTGAAGCAAGATGTCTGGTGTAAATCAGCAAAAGGAAAGAATTCATATGTTAAATAGATCCCGCAATTCCTCATCTATTGAATCAACATTGATCAATCAAACAATGTCACTTTGAACTTTTTATGTGTGTTGATGCTGAAATGATCATAACTATGATGTCATATTCCAGCATATACATGTATACTACAAAATGGGTTCTGACTGGATATTCATATCCAATAAAAATGGGATAAGCTATGAGGATTTGCAAGCTATTTTACACCTTCCAATCTGAAAAAAAAATAGGTAGCCAGTCATTTATAATAATAATAATAATACACAACATTTATATTGCGCTTAATACAATGTTTCTAAGCGCCAAAGTAGTACGATTACCCTGGCTTTAGCCCAGCTGCCCTATAAGGCGCTGAAAGCATTCAAGGAATAAATTCCTACCAGGTACCCATTTACTACACCTGGGTGGAGAGTGGCAAAAGCAGATTAATGTCTTGCCAAAAGACATTATTGCCGCCGTGGGACGCAAACCGTGAGATCCACAGTCCTGTGACGTATCCATTAGACCACGACACCTCTACAGGTATCGTGTTACAACAACTCACAGCCAATCTTTCTCTGACTGGAAGGCTCACACTCACAACCTACAACTTCATATTAATCTCCATGTGATAAGTCATGACCATAAATAAAAAAGAATTTAGTTTTAAAGTTCCATATTTCATCCTTTTTCATTTCTGTCAAAGTCTGGTCTTAGTCTGGTCTTAAAATGTGGGATAGCTATTAAGATTAAAACAGTACAGAGCAAATGGGATTGATGTAAGTTACAAGGTAATGGGCATTAGGGAAAGAAGAGAAGCCAGTATTTACCAGGTCCAAGCAGACTGTGTACAGGAGCTGAATGATAGTGGAAGATATCAACAGGGGTAGGAGATCTAGCAGACATCGGTCGGAATTTCTCTATCGGAGCAGGAGGTCTGTAAACAAACAAAGCAATCAATTCAATCTTCCATTTAAATACCTTCCAAGAGTATGTATATGGAATATTGAGACACTAGAAATACAAAAGCATGAAATATCAATATCACAATCTTTCAGCAATTGCATATACCAGGAACATAAAATGGCCTCATCCCTTTTAATAAGCAATAATAATTTATTCCAGTGCATTTGCACACTATGTAAGTGTACCAAGACCTACATGTATATAGTTTGGGGAATCCCAGCCACATATCAAATGACAATGTACTCATAAACAGCTTTCCTACTTAATGAAGGGAATAACTTACTGTGTTGCTTTCTTTCCATGGACTGGAGCAGTTGCTGGAGGTTGTGGACTAGGACCTCGTTGGTTATACCAGCTTTCACTAGCAACCTGAGGGGCTGTCATGGGCTTATCATGACCCTCTGTAGAGTGAAACTGGTAGGGACGATCTGGGTCACGGTTGACTGTGGTAGCAGGGTTATCAGCTGTAAAAACAAAAACAATTGACCTTGAGTGAAAATATTAGTTATTTATGAGCTACACAACAGTATCACTTAATCACACTTATATTTTCAAGACAAAATTATCATTAGATTTATATAGTTCTCTTAAAAAAGGCATATAAAATAAGTTTTCCACAAATAACATCTGATATAATTAGCAGATATAAGGATATGTGCCTAACACCCCCCCCCCCCCCTTTGAATGGTAAAAAAAAATCATCATCTCCTTAGACCACGGCCCGCCTCCTCTCCATCTCCCCTAATCCCACCCCACCAGATCTTATGGCCTGTGTAGAACATTACCTTACCTGATAGAATAGCTAGAGTGTTCTTGTTGTAGGGCTCATTGATCGATCTGATGGCTTGAGAAGTTCCTAGAAGATCTCCAATAAGGGACTCCGGAAGCCTCCATCTGTTGGTCCCTCCAACCTGTTTCCTGATCCTGTAGCGTGGGGACTGAGGGTGCTGTCAAGCAAAAGCAATTTCACATTCAAAAAAATTATAAAACCAAATCATCCTACATGAATGATATATAAATATTTAAGTGGCAAGAAATGTATTACAGTGCCTATTTTCACTTCAATCTATAGGCTACTATATTGCAAATTAGCCTCTATTCTTGATGAAAGATCGTTCAGTTATAGATCTATCTGCCTTTCAGTAAGGCAGGTAAAAGAAAAGTTGCAGGATAAAGTACAGGCTTCTCTTAAAAGTATCAATTGTAATCACATGTTTGAGAATAAAATGTGATAATAATACTGTAAGCCCTTTGGTTGTTTTTTTCTTTCTGGTAAAGCGCTTTATTCAAAACAGTTATTATCACCATAATTAACCCATTGTTTGACTACTGAATTCTTTAACTCTCATAGGCTTAATACAGGAGCCACCCGTACCATAGTCTATGGCTTAACACATCTTCCAACAATTTTTCTTCAAAAGCTTCCAAAATATTATAATTCTTAATAACAAACTTTTTAATCTCTCTTTTATGTAACTATTACCATATAACTAGTACATGATATTCTTTCAAAGTAAACTAATGACAGTGTAATGAAAATGGAAATTACCCTTGGCGGTTGCCGGCCATCTACTGCAACACCTTTGAGAGCAGTGTAGGGAGCACTCTGTAGGGCCCTGGTGGAAAAAAAATTAAATTAAATACCATATACATCAAAAATCTAAGCAGTTTGTTTTCAAAGGTTTAAAAATTAAGTATAATAATCCATTACTTTAGTCAAGCATGTTTGGTTTTTAACTATTTTTGTGTGTGTATTGGCAGGGTGCACAGCTTTAGGACCCCTGGCCATACAGTAATTTTTGTTTCAATTGTTGGGAACAGTGGCGGATCTACATAGGGGGAAATCTGGCCCGTGCCCCCCCCCCTTTTGAAACTCAACTGGCATATCTTAACTACACAATGAAAAAACTTTGTGCCCTTAATTGTGTGCTTTTCTGGCTCTGTGCCCCCTCTTTTACAAAATCCTGGATCCGCCCCTGGTTGGGAATATGGATGGATGTGCATATAAATGACAATTTGAAGTACGGGTCAATATGTGACCCACCACCACAAAATGACCAACAAGTTGCAATGGGAGTTTTAGAGTAAACAGCTGAAAAAGGTGGTTTGGGGTGGAAATTTTATTTAAAGTTTTTTGTATATTTCCTGAAAGTTAATATATAAATCTACCATCTGACAAAATTTTCAGGGTAAAATACCATTTTGAAATATGTTTTTAGTCTCATTCAAAACAAAAAAAAATTTTCCTGGACATTCAAACGTTGCGTGTCGGCTTGCTGGGATCGTACTTCACATCGCTTTTCTGGCTTATAGCTCAAACACTATGCACTGTCTGATATTCAAAATCTAAAGAAACAAAGAAATATGTCTATTCTAAAGGTAAGTTTCAACCCAATCCAATTAGTAATTCACAGAGTGTGCTAGGGATGTTTTTACTCAACCTTTTGTGTGATAAACAATAGAACACAAATTAGGCGCTCTTATAAAATGGTCACTCTTCTAAAGAGCCTGTTTTCTCTATTGTTTTGGTCATTAGCCTGTCTAACACTCTGACATTCTCTTGGTAATTTATAAAGGTTTGCTTAGAATCTAAACTTTCAAACTGTGCTGAAATTTTAAAAACCCAAATTTCCGACTTATCTGGTTGTTGTGGAGGGTCAAATATAGTTTTAACGATACATTGGGACAGCATGTTAATCGTTCATAATGAGTCTCAAACCAATTTTAGGAATTTGTCATTTCCCACACTCTACTGAGAATCTAAGTTTCCAAACAGCAAAATAAGAGCAGACTCTGCATTATTTTGAAGCTGATTTGCTGAGATAACTATAGACTTTTAAGAGAAAAAGTAAATTAACACAAAAACCTCGAGTCTAGGCTCTTGTAAATAGCTATAGCAAAAGAAAAATTTGTTCAACCAAATTTACTGAATATGAACTTTAGCTTTAAGTTTAGGCTCGTAGACATGACATCTATTATTTCAAAAGTGTACATAGGCCTAGGGTCTACTTAACTTGTTAGACCATAACTAAGCTTCCTAATCCTAGTATGGTGGTGTGACCATATTTCGCGCATGACCTAAGTTCGCGCATAGGGCAATATCTAAAAAACTACAAAAGATTTCGAAAATCTGATAGCGCTATTAGATAGAGGAAGCTAAAATTACATATGGACTATATTTTCTTTTAAGTTGGGTGAGAAATTATGAAGATATTGACAAAATATCGGCAATTTTGCTACTTTTTGCGTCAGTTTCCGAAAAATATGAAGTTACCGACAACGGTCCAGAAATCCTCATTTTGATAGAAGATGTCATCAAAGTTGTAGGTAAAACGTGATACCAAATGATTGTATGATATTTTGTCTTACAAATGATGCAATTATCTTCCCTTTGCTGGACCGCTACGTTGGATAACTTAGATGTTAATTTACGTGCGCGAACTTAGGTCTCATGGTTTTTAGGCCCTTTTTTTTTTTTCAGTGTGTTGCGATCCGACACTGGGTTTTGAGATCGCGATATTTCCGAAATTCTTCGTCGATTAATGTTCTTGTTGAATCAAGTTTTAGTCCAGAATTTTGCTTTCCGTTTGGTATAAAACTTTATAAATAAATTATTGTAGAATATGAGAAATCAAGTATCGAATATCACATTTCTAATAAAAATTTGAATGTGCGCGAAATATGGTCACCCCATCATAGTAGTATCATACTCACATGGAATATGAAAGTGCATGAGGGTTGAATCTTGGAGGATCTGCTGGTAAATATGGCAATACAAGTCTCCCAGATACATGCGATGTACTCGAAGAAAAGTTGCGAATTAATGTAGTCTCTGCCATTATTTATATGGTTGTTTGTGAATCTACACCGTCTTGAACTTCGAGGCTGCCTGTGAAAAGATTCTTGAATTGATTGCCGAAGTTGTTCGAACTGTCAGTGTCAGTGTCAAGTTAGTGACGTGTGACACTTGGAAGCCTTGAGATCATCAGTTATTCTTTCTATTTTGTTTCTCCATCCATGATTGAATTCACGATGGTACGTGTATCCCACGTATGCGGTGATGACCGTACCGGAAGAGAGTTTGGTCGGGAGAGCCACGGCAGGGAAATAAGCAGCGCCTCGCTACAGCAATGTTTGCACAGCTAGCTCGCTCCACTCCAACATGCATGCATGCAGCTAGCTAGCTCCGTACCGTATCATGCCAGGAAATACGCTGTGCTTATATTCCCAGCAACGGTTGCTATGCATGGCACGCTCCAACGAACAGGTGGATACTTCAGGCACGATGTGCACAACAACATACCGTATAGACGTAATTCCGGACAGGTTGTTAATCCGGACAGGTCATTTTTAAACAGTAAATCGAACAACTTTTCCTGCAAATCTTTCACAGGATAGGTTGAAAATCATGTGAATTGCAAATATTCACTGGTTTTAGTGTTACTTGATGCATGTTTTCGTAAAATCTGACGGCAAAATTGACAGCCTAATTTTTGTTAAGTGTCCGGAAATGCAACCCCCATCCCGGTATACATAATTAATATTTCATTCATTTGACTATTATTGGAGTATAACTGTTTACAAACGTAGACTCAAATTGTGAAAGGATAAAATAAAGGAAATTGTAATTGTTTACAAACATGAAGAGATATCAGATATTTATCAATGCCTGCATTTATTTGCTTGTTTGTTTGTTTGTTTTGGGGCATGTTTCTCTACTTTAAAAAAAGGGTTAAGCAAAAGCGACGGTGGCGTATTTTGAGGGGAGGGAAGATTTGTCCCGCCCCCCCCCCGAAACATTTCAAGCCAACCCTCTTAAGAACAATGCAAAAACAAAACAAAACAAAACCGAGAATATATTACGCCCCGGATTCAGTACATAACAAATAATTAATGGAATAAAGGCCTACAATAATAATGCCGGGATTTTAAACGATTGAGATATATTATCTCTCATTCATGATGATATAGGTCTGTGGGGGATGTCACACCCCCCCCCCCCCCAACTCAAAATTATTGTCCGTAAATGCGCCACCTCTGTCGGCAAAAAAAAAGGGGGAAGAGGAGAAAAGAGAAAGGAGAAGAAAAAACTAGGCAAAAAGAAAGAGAAAAGGGAAGGAATGAAAAAGAAGGAAAAAATAACCTCGCTCGCAAAAACGCTAGAGTTTTAATATTCAGGCAAAAGGCGTCCCCCTTCGGCAATGGGCTGCTGCCCCCCTTACCCCGAGGAATTTCAAAGTTCCGATATTCATATTCGGCAGCAAGGTGCTAGTTGGGAAGCAAGGTTACCAGATAATAACTTGTGTATGTAACTTCTGTACATTTTCACTACAAAAGGTTAAAGAAATTGCCCGCCCGCAAGACACTGGAATTCGGGCAAAAGGCGTCCCACGTCGGCAATTGGCTGCAACCCCCCCCCCCCCCCCCCCTTCCCTCGAGGAGTTAGTTCCGATAAGGTTCCCAGATATAATATTATGTAACTTGTGTAGTGTAACTTCTGTACATTTTCACTACGAAAAGTTGCTCCCTCGCAAACATTTAGAAATTGAAAAGTTGATATTCGGGAAAAAGGCGTCCCTATACGGCAATGGGATACAGACCCCCCCCCCCCCCCCCGAGGATTTTCAAAGTTCCGATATTCATATTCGGGCAGCGAGGTGCTGGAATATCCAATATAATGTGAAGCATTGCAATGTTCCAGATATGTATGAAACTTCTGTACATTTTCACTACGAAAAATTGAAGAAAACAAAATTTGCTCGCTTGCTTCGCTCAATTGCAAACACTTAGAAATGAAAAGTTGATATTCGGGCAAAAGGCGTCAGCTCCCCTTTCGAAAATGGGCCCGTATGATCAAGATCTGTACATCTGCGATTTTCTTTTATTATTTGGGGGAATGATTAATAATAATAATAATATGGACATTTGTATTGCGCCGGTATCCATCATAAAAGATGCTCATGGCGCATTATTATTATTCCCGGTCATTGGATTCTGGCACGCCCGCACACAGTGTATGCACATTCTCCACTCCCTGGGGAGCATTCCAGCCAGGCGTCTGTTAAGCGCACACATGCTAAGCAAAGGACATTACCTTTCGCCATCCTACCGGGTACCCATTTAACACCTGGGTGGAGAGTGGCAAATGTAGATTAACGTCTTGCCAAAGGACGATTAGGGTGCAAAAGGCGTCCCCCTTCGGCAATGGGCACAGCGAAGTTCCGATATTCGGGCAAAAACGTTCGACTCCGTTTTGCATTCATTTTTGAAGAAAATATTAAGTCTGTATGGTTTTGGTCCTCATTTTCGTAAGTGGGTTGATATTTTTATACTTTAAAGCAGTTAGTTGTGTTATGAATGGTGGACACTCCACTGGTTACTTTGATGTTGGGAGAGGAGTACGTCAGGGGGATCCATTGGCTCCGTATTTGATTAATTTAATTGTAGAAGTGTTAGCAATTGAAATTCGTAAAACACAAAATATAAACGGAATACAAATAGGACATCTTGAAATGAAGTTAACCTTGTACGCAGATGATATGACTTTGTTTTTGGAATATTCAGCATCAATACAAAATCTAGAAAAGGGTTTTGGAGATTATCCAGATTAAAAGTGAACAAAAATAAAAACAAAGTTATATATGTCTCTTTTGTATTATTGTTACCAATTTGGGTTTATAAAGAAGTTGAAAAAATTTGTTTTGATTTCATTTGGTGAGGACATGATAAGATTAAAAGAAATATCCTTTATCTAAATTATAACCATGGAGGTTTGAAAATGATGAATTTTAGAGATATGATCAAGGCACAAAGAATAATGTGGATTAAGAGACTAATTTATGAAGACAGAATATGAAATGGAAAAAAAAATTGACTATAATTTATATTCGAGTCGATATGAGGAAGATTTATATTTTTATGTGATTATGATATGAAAAATATTAATTTTCAGGGGTCTCCATTCTACCTAGAATATTTGAATATTTGGCATGAATTAAGAGCGAACATGCAGAATCATCACTGGTAACTTAGGAAATCAAATGATTTTTAATAATACTTTGATCCGTTTTGGCCGGAAAACATTTTTTAATAGAAAACTATTTGAGGCGAATATATATCAAATTAAGCATGTTGTAGATAAAAAATGGCCATTTAAGGCCCGTTAGCTATTTTCTACAAAAAGGTCTTGATGCCAACTATTTATTCTACATTAGTAACATTTATTCAGCTCTGCCGGTATATTTGAAAGAGAAAAGGAAAAAAGACGAAGAGATAAATGATACGATTGATTACTCGGAATTGATGTATAAAGTAGGCGATAAAATAATATCATATGAAGGAATGACTTATAAATTATGTTATAAAATCTTTATAGATAATATAAAGGAGACCTTTGCATTTAGACACGCGGAAATAACACATTTAAATACTAATTCTGGAGTTGCGACTTGCTTTTTGACCCCGAGATTATGCACATTAGATGAGAAACTACGTGAATTTCAGTTTAGATTATTAAATAGTATCCTATATTTGATAAATTGTATCAATATGGGTTTTTTTATCATCTAACTTATGTTCTTTCTGTGGAAAGGAAATTAAGGTATACAATCACTTGTTTATGAAGTGTCAATGGTTAAAAAATTGTGGCAAGAAATAGGGGAACAAATGAAATTGATGCACTTAAATACTTTAAAATGGGAGGACATTTTAGTTTGTTTTAGATGGAAAATCAGAAAAACATATGTACATTAACCACTTAATTATACTGATAAAATATATGATATATAATGCGAGATCAAAAGGAAAGCCCCCAACAAAGAAAGAAATATTTAATGCACTTTTAGAAAGTAAAGATAATGAACGGAAAAAGCATTAGCTCGAAATAAGTTAAGTCTATAAAAAAAAATGGACTTATTTTGAAAGTTGGACGAAAGGAGGACATACAAGATAATATTACAAACGGCTTTAAAAATATTTATTCATTGTTACAATTGCCCTATATACTTTAATTCGTCACCTATGATTTTAATCTATATACCTTGTTCAGTTAATTGTATATGGTTTATTTATGGCATGTTATGGAATCATATTATTTGTATTGTCTATTGCCATGTTGAATTATATTGTGTAATCAATGCTTAATTAGTAATATTCATTTTGAAAATCTGAATCAAGGAATAACAAAATTATGAAAAGACAACAAAGAGTGAGTGCGTGTGTGTGTGTGTATGTGCGCCCATTTAAAGCGATGACATAGGCATGAACTTTACATTCGAACCGATGACACACAGCGAACTGATGACGTCATCGGTTGGCAGACCTTGGCAGATTGTCCCAAATTATACGCTTTTGCATATAGGGGTAGGTCATCAGTTAGTGTTACTATAACAAGTCGTCAGTTGTACAGCAAAATTTCAGACGGCTCATCGGTTGACTGGTTTCCTACTATACCCACAGGTCATCGGTTATGCGGTAAAATTCTAGTTTGTAAAAAATGTCATCGGTTCATATGCGCGCACGGGTATGTGTGTGTGTGTGTGTGTGAGGTAAGGAGGGGTTTTCTTTTTTTTCCCTTTTTTTCGTCTTTTCTTTTAATGATTACATTTCATTCAATGATATTTTTTATATGCCTTGTTTCAATGATTTTATTGATTGTAATTTGTTATATTCATTCAAGACGAATGTTCCGTTATATATAGAAATGAATAAAAACTATTGAAAAACAAAAAAAAAAGTGTGTGTGTGTGTGTGTGGGAGGGCTGCTGGGGGACTCCTCTTCTCTTTACGTGTATTCAACCATAATAATCACCATGAGACGCTGTTTTTAAGCTTTTTCTCAATAGAATCAATAGAAATACACGCTGCTGCATTTTCATCTTCAATTCAGAGTGAGGCCACACCGCAGATTTTATAAAATTAAGTTAATGCTGTCATTGCATCTTCCTTTCCCCCCCCCCCCCCAAAAAAAAAAAACACCACTGTGTTTTGCTTTCTAGAAAATAAACTTGGAAATTTGTCATTTGGGGTCATAAACTGACACTGCATGGTTCCATCTTCCCTAATAAGTCGGCGTCGATTTTTATTATCAGTGAACCGGCGCCAATTATATTCTGTTAATTCACCACTTCAGTAAACAATGGAGATTCCCATTAATCCGAACTGTCATTATTATAGAAACTCGTCATCAGCTATGATAAAACAACTCACAATCCAGATTACAATCATATCAGAATTTGGGTTTACCTTCTTCAGTTTCTTGGTAAATCGATGAGTAGTGTTCAAAATATCCGTGCGGCTTGTTTGATTTCAAGCATGTATTTTCAAGCCAAATGGAACGAATTCTAGTGAATCGAATATATCAGAGATGTGAAATCATCAAAATTTGTCATATCATTCATAATGCAACAAGAAAGCCGAATCCTTTCATAGTATTAACCATCTCTGAAACCGTCGACAAATTTGGGTGCATTATATCTATTCATTTAAAAGAAAATAAATTGCGTTGAATGAAATCGTCTTAACTAATTTAATTTTAAGGAAACTTTTCCACATTTATTGCCATACAATGAGTAGACATTAATATTCTATTGATATTATGAAAATCTTAGAAATATCAGTAGTATAATTAAAAATGGGTGTGATGAATCAGGTCGAAGACACCAGTGGAACACATTTAGAATTCAGAATTAGATTTAGTGGAACTGAATATTTCCGAATTTCGAAATCATAAAACTTTAAAAGTATATAGGAATTCAAGTCATCACTATAGGCCTATATAGTAAATTGTGGAGTCTTACATCGAGTTGCTCAATTTAGTGCGGGTAATTTCATGCATCCTTGTATTAAAGATATAACCGACTGTTAGTCTTACTGTTAATCTGAACAATATCATCAGTTTTCTTATATACTATCAGCCATTAGATTTTCCAATCTTTTATGCTACAATGAAGTCATATTTAGTTCAGTAAAGTTGACTATACATTCAGCGTGGTTTATGTTATTGAACAAACAATGGCATAAGACATATAATATGAACTAGTATCATAGTTATAATCTTATATATATTATATTATATTATATTATATTATATTATATTATATTATATATTATTATAATATCATATAATCTGAACAAGTATAATACATCATCAGTTTTGAAGTAGGTTTGGATATAGCCACTGGAATGAGCCCATATGACTATGACTCCATATGATATACATGGAGACAATCAAACCATCTTGAAAGAGGAAGCAAAAACAATGGAATATAATGCAGACTCATAATACGTACGGTTCAGTATCTTATATGCTTATGAATGAATGTGTTACCAGTTAGCATAATATTCAATTCAATTCAATTCAATTTTATTCCGCAAGATAAAATCAAGATACATGGTAACAATAGACTAAAATACATATACAAAATTGTACGGGGCTTTCCCCCGGGCTTTCCATGAAGATTTAAAAAAAACCCGTAGAATTTGGATCGCCCATTAGACAATAGAAAAACAGAACCAAATTATTTTAGGCACAAATACAATATAATGAACCCTATGATGATAATAATAATATGAGAAAATTTGTTCTTTTTATATAATACAGTACATATAATAATGAATATCAATGTGCAAATAAACTTGAGATTTAAATCTGCCGACTTCTGCCTACCCTACTCCACCACCAGGCCATATTTTTTCAGGGCCCTCTTGCATAAAAAGTTGCGATTAAACTCAAAAATTAAACGCAAGTCCAAAATACGCGATCCTGATTGGTTGAAAATCAAGTTGCGTTAATTTTTAGCGCACCTGAGCCTATGGCTCGAGTGAGCTATTGCGATGGAAATTTGTCCGTCGTCCGTCGTGCGTCGTCCGTTAACTTTTTACATTTTCATCTTCTTCTCCAAAACCCATGATCGGAATTCAACCAAACTTGGTAGGAATCATCCTTAGGGGTAGGGGACCCAAAGTTGCTAAAATGGTACATGTGGCCCCCAGGGGGGCCCAGGGGGAGGGCCCCCAATTGTAAAAGCTATGTAAATTTCAAACATCTTCTTCTCCAGAACCAGGCATAGCTCAGACTTGGTATTTTGTATGGTGATACCTCTATAGATGAAGAATGAATGTTGTTCATGAAATTTCTCTGAGTGGCCCTATAGGGGCCCTGTGGGGGTAACATACTGGAGGGGGGGGGGGGGCGCTGCCAGGCAAAATGTACAATGCTGATCTTCTTCTCCAAAACACATTATCGGAATTCAACCAAACTTGGTAGGAATCATCCTTAGGGGTAGGGGACCCAAAGTTGCTAAAATGGTACATGTGGCCCCCAGGGGGCCCAGGGGGAAGGCCCCCAATTGTAAAAGCTATGTAAATTTCAAACATCTTCTTCTCCAGAACCAGGCATAGCTCATACTTGGTATTGTGTATGGAGATACCTCTATAGATGAAGAATGAATGTTGTTCATGAAATTTCTCTGAGTGGCCCTATAGGGGCCCTGTGGGGGTAACATACTGGAGGGGGGGGGGGGGCGCTGCCAGGCAAAATGTACATTCTGATCTTCTCCAAAACACATGATCGGAATTCAACCAAAATTGGTAGGAATCATCCTTAGGGGTAGGGAACCCAAAGTTGCTAAAATGGTACATGTGGCCCCTAGGGGGGCCCAGGGGGAGGGCCCCCAATTGTAAAAGCTATGTAAATTTCAAACATCTTCTTCTCCAGAACCAGGCATAGCTCAGACTTGGTATTGTGTATGGAGATACCTCTATAGATGAAGAATGAATGTTGTTCATGAAATTTCTCTGAGTGGCCCTGTAGGGGCCCTGTGGGGGTAACATACTGGAGGGGGGGGGGGCGCTGCCAGGCAAAATGTACATTCTGATCTTCCCCAAAACACATGATCGGAATTCAACCAAACTTGGTAGGAATCATCCTTAGGGGTAGGGAACCCAAAGTTGCTAAAATGGTACATGTGGCCCCTAGGGGGGCCCAGGGGGAGGGCCCCCAATTGTAAAAGCTATGTAAATTTCAAACATCTTCTTCTCCAGAACCAGGCATAGCTCAGACTTGGTATTGTGTATGGAGATACCTCTATAGATGAAGAATGAATGTTGTTCATGAAATTTCTCTGAGTGGCCCTGTAGGGGCCCTGTGGGGGTAACATACTGGAGGGGGGGGGGGGGCGCTGCCAGGCAAAATGTACATTCTGATCTTCTCCAAAACACATTATCGGAATTCAACCAAACTTGGTAGGAATCATCCTTAGGGGTAGGGGATCCAAAGGTGCTAAAATGGTACATGTGGCCCCCAGGGGGGCCCAGGGGGGCCCAGGGGGAGAGCCCCCAAGTGTAAAAGCTATGTAAATTTCAAACATCTTCTCCAGAACCAGGAATAGCTCAGACTTGGTATTGTGTATGGAGATTTTTTTTCTGGGTGGCCCTATAGGGGGTCTGTGGGGGTAACATACTGGAGGGGGGTGGGGCAAGTTGTCCGCCATCCATAAACTTTTTACATTTTCAGCTTCTCCAAAACCCATGATTGGAATTTAACCGAACTTGGTAGGAAGCTCAGACTTGGTATTGTGTATAGAGATACCTCTATAGAATGAAAGTTGTTCATGTGCTAGAGAGAACAGGCACCAGATGTGAATTGATCCACCTCCGGTGAGCGTCGTGCCCCCTGGGGCTCTTGTTTTTTAATGCAAGAGGGCCCGGTCAATTACAGTATGCCATTTAATATACAGGAATTTAATTGACCATAATACACACCGTGCAAACTTACGCAAATTTTGCTTTATGTTTTGTCTCCTCGAATATACCATAATATTGTTGTTTTTCCCTATGGCTATGACGGAGATTTTCAATCTACATGACTGTTGTACCGGTACTTTATTATGGTTGTTGATCTAATTCGTTTTCTTGAAGATCACAATCATGTCCAGAAAGAAGCTCCACAATCCCATGAATTTCTTCCAAGACAATCGCGGCATAAATCAGCAAAGAGCACTGGATACGGCACTAGTTGATTGTTGTTTGGCAGGAGATGACGACGCCGTGATAGACCTCCTACAGAAGGGTGCCTCCCCGGAAGGAGAGGCATATGCCATCGCGCAGATAGCGAGTGGAGAGAGTTTTAAGCGTCCTTTGATGGCTGCAGTTTCGAACGGTCACAAGAAAATAGCACAAATATTGTTGGATAACGGAGGTACCATAAAATCTTTGCAATTTGGGAAATCTAAACTTCCTAGAGAACATAATAAAAAGAATACTTGTTTTCAAGTTGAACTTTGATTGAACTTTTGAAATTTGAAGTCGAACATGATAAAATGTTAAAAAATTGTACTTTGAACTTGAAGTTGTACTTGTAGATAGATCATTACTTGATGGAAATATTTTTTCCAAATTTTGCTTACTGTAATATTGGTGTTTTCACCTCTTCAACTTATAGGTAATGACTGCTGCTGAAATTGACACAGCCCTGCATAGAGTGCATCCCAGAAAAAATGTTGAGAGTCAGAAAAAGTCTCCCCAGATAAACATTTCAAAATATAATTATAACTGAATGAATAGCATTGCTAGCCTATGGTCTTTGTTATTGAATAACACCTAAATATCTGGCGTTATGCTCGAGTGAGCGAAGCCAAAGGGCACTTTTGTTAAAAGGTGCAAAATTCAGACTTGACAAGAATTAGAAATGTTCATATTTTGATCAACAACAGACAATTTATGAAAGAATAGGTTTTCTCTATAATTTATGTAGGTATCTCATCAACATTCATTGTTATGCTTCAGTGAGCAATTAACTACTTCACTGAGTGTTTTGAAATATCAATTTTGGGGAGTTCTTAATTCAAGCTGGCATTCTCAGTCAACCAGAAAGTTTTGATGGAATATATTTCAGGAGATACAGAAAACAAAGTCTATTCTTCATAAATGTCTTTTAATAATCAGATTATATTCTGATTATTAACATTTCTAAGTCTTTTCAAGACTCAACTTTGCTGATACCAGTGAGAACCCATACAAAGTTTTGTATATCATAGATTTTGCACCATTTCACAACAATGGCTATTGCTCACTCAAGCGTAAAATTCCCGTCAGATGTTCTCGCGTGTCATTTGATAGGAGAGAAGGAGAGACCCTAAGTTATCCATAGATATGAAAATTTCATGAAGATATTTTGAAATGTTCATTTGGGGAGACTTTTTCAACAATCAACTTTTAACGGTTCTCAAAATTGTTAATACTAGCCAGAACAAATGCCAATTCTTGTCAAGTCTGGATTTTGCACCTTTTCGCAAAAGTCGCTTTTGCTCACTAGAGTTTAAAACAAAATATTGTCAGTTTTTTGTGTGTCATTTTATAGAAGAGACCCTAAGCTATCCACAGGTTTAAAGATTTTCCACAAATATTTTGAAATAGTTATTTGGGGAGACTTTCTGACTTTTTTTTGGGGGGGGGGGATGCACTGTAGTGATGGTTCCATGAGTGAACATTGGCATGTATTGTTTGTAAAGTGAGGTTTGAAACTAGCCTAAACTAAGTTCTGAAATTTTACAAAATGATTATTTTGAAGAACGATGGGCCAACATGCACAACAATCAAGAATCTTCAAATCTGAAGAAGGCATATGAAACCAGAGAAGGAAAGGAGTAGGAGAAGATATTTCCCTATTAGCCTGCATGGACTCACGCTCTAAGCTGCTCCATCCCCTTCTCCCCTACAATAAAGAAGGGATAACTACGATTTTAAATGTAGTTCAGATCTCTGTTGTGCTTATTCAAAAACAGACAGGATACACTTCCTTATTAGTTTGTAATGATATTTTTTATTTGGATATTAGCTGATCCATGTGGTGAGAATCGATATCATGTTCAGGCCCTTCACCTTGCTGCCCATTCTGGTCACAGAGATTGTATTACGCTGCTTCTCAATGCTGGAGCAAATGCTAATGCTGAGACCACAGATTTCAACAAACCAGGAGTCTACAAAAGTAAGCAGTCCTAAAAATGTTTAGATATCTGATATTGACAAAATACAGATTTTCACAGGGCCATTAATTTGATGTTAAAGATAAATGATGGCTGCAAAACAAATTTGATAAACAAAATAAACAAACTAGATAAATTTGATAAAGAATGTAACAAAACAAAGTGAAGAAGTCGGGCTGATCTTACCTATCAGTACAGCTTTGTTTTGATTGTCGAAAGTTCCAAACAGCATATAAACATGGTAGACAGTGAAAACAGTACTAGAACTAGAACTCGAGTTTACATTTTACAATATTTTATGAGCTTGTATTGAGTTATTTATAACTAGAGTCTAAACCTAAAACATGTACATGTAGGCGTACCTTATGATTGTAAGCTTGCAGGACTGACATGCTAAGAACTGTGCTCACAAGATAAAACTTAACATAAGAATGGTCTGAACTTCTCTGAAGTACAGCTTTCCTTCAAAGAATTTGTGCTTATGTTTTATGGCATATCTGCAGTATATTTATAATTCATACTTATATTCTGAGATAAGGACATTTTCCAGGACAGATTAACAAAGAGGAGATGGAAAAATAAAGATACAGTATATTCAAACTCTCATATACGTTTGTTGATAGAACCGTTCCGAGGAGGGACGACACCGTTACACATGGCAGCCAAGATGAACCAGAGTGATTGCATTGGAGAGCTGGTACAACAAGGCAATGCTGATCTCAGCAAGAAAGATGTGATAGGAATGACTTGTCTGAATACAGCATGTCAGCTTGGCCATGAAGAGAGTATACTCACTATTCTAAACGTATCCCAAGAGAAAAAGATTGCAACTGGATCATCAGTAGGCACAGGTTAGTCAGCGCTTAATTGTGACACATGCTGCGGCTATGATTGCTTTGTGGTCCATTTGCTACACTAACCCAATAAATCAGTTCGTAATTAGATGGTAGAAATTCCCCTGATTTGTATGCACACGCACATGCAAATCTTTTTTGGTGGATATGCTACTTGTTTAATAAACTAAAGTCACTCTTTGACAGCGTATAGAGGTCATTTGTACCAATGATCTTTATCTGCGCATGCACACGTTGTAATTAAAAACTTGCTTATTCCTAACTTGTACCCTACATCTTCTACCCTAACCCTGAACGTAACCTAACTCCAATTCCAACTACAGTCAACCTCGCCTAAGTCGATCATGACGGGACCGAGTGAAATGCATCGACATAGACGATTTTCGACTTGTGCGGAAGTCGAAGAACATCCGACTTACGCTTGTGTATATATAACATGGGGACGCCGCGGTGCAGACTGTGGCTGGCGGCCCGGCGGTTTGATCGATTGGGAGTTCTCGTCACATAATGTACCATGATTTATATTGTGCCGACATCGAGAAAATAAAAACATACATGTACTGTACCTTTCATGTACCCAGTATATTACTTCACACTCCTGTTACAAGTTGGACAATAAAGAATAAAACCAGACACGTCCAGTGATTAATTTCAATGTATTAAATCCTCCCAATACATTCTTTTATATGCACATGGCCGTGTAGACAAGCATGCAGGTACGACGTCCGACCAGCCAGCCGGCCGTGCAAATCTGACTAACACTGTACACATGACATTTTGTTCTTCACATGAGAGCGTGAGAGAGTGCGCGAGAGAGGACGCGAAGATCGCGCCAGCATCAAGTCGGGGATTTTTTAAAAACAAAATCGGCGTGTGGCAGTTTCGACAATGACTGATTTCACATCGCCGTCTAGTTCGATTTGTGCGGTGTAAATTTAATGTTTTTTCATGGTATTGTTCTGAGAATTTGATCGATATAGGCGAGTATTCGACCTACAAAAATCGACTTGTACAAAGGATTAACACACGTAAGTCTATGAGGATAAATTGGGACTTTTTATTTTCATCGACTTGAGCGACTATTCGACACATGCGGCGTCGACTTAAGCGAGGTTGACTGTATAATTCTAATCATATATCTTTGACAAAAGTAAAGCCTGTAGTAAGTGCTGCCAGAGAAAATGTCAGGGGGGCGTTTCATCAAGTGTCTTGTCAGTGATTTTTACCCACAAATTTGCTCTCAGCCAATCAGATGTAAGGATTTCAGTAGCTTATAACAGTTATTGTAAAGCAAGTTTCATAAAATAAGTTTCATAAAACGGGGCTCTGGTCACTGTTCTCAATTTTTTCATTGTTAATCAGTATTACTCTTTTATTTTGTTTCTATCAGTCTATTAAGTTGACTTGATCTGAGACAATAATGAGAATTCTATAGAGAAAGAAATGTGTGAGAGTCATAACCAATCTGACAAAAATGGTGAACTGAATATTGAACCCTTTTTGTATTTTTTAGTATATAGTATGCTTTACATCTTATAGTTTTGTATACAGTAGATAGCAAATATATATTTTTTCACTACACTTTACTCTATATGCCATATATAATGTACATGGTGTCTGACAACTCGACTCCCTCTTTATTTTCTGCCCTACCACTCCACTGTACTGGACTTGTACAGTACTTATTCCTTTCTCTTACCCCTTGTCATTGCATTGTTCCTTATCCTGTTTGATGTTGCCTCCCCATTTATCCTTTGCTTCCACAGATTACCCACACTTGAGCTTGGGGCTCATTACTGTCCTTGCATCTCCATGCCTTTGTGTTTGCTTTAATCCCCCTCCACACCTACTTTCCTCCTTGCTTTTGACTCCCCACACTCTCCTTTTGTTTCCATTGTTTTGTGCCTCCAGCCCCCCCCCCCTTACAGTTCCTGTTACATGTATACTGTTTTGTGTCTGTGGTCTATATAATATGCTTGTCTTGTTTTTTATGTTTGTCTTTTTGCCTCTGACGAAGATTCTGCTAGGATCGAAAGCTCAGGCCCCTTTTGACCCCTTTTTGAGAAAAGGAAGATATCCACTTTCATAAATGAATTTAAGAGAATGTGCTAGTGTTGGAAGGATAATGCAGCAGCTATGAAAGATTTGGCCTTTCTCTCAGCTACTGTTAACAGATGAATGGAAATCACTGCCTTTTTTTAATGCGCATATTTATTAAATTTACTAAAATTTATGATACTGTGTTCTTTATTTCTATCTGTATTAATGTAGTGCCTATTATCTTGAATATATCTTGAAAATCAGGGAACACTCCGCTGCATGACTGTGTTCGATGTGGACTTGTAAAAGCAACAAAGGCTTTGCTAGACTATGGATCAGAAGTGAACAAAGCCAATCCAACGGGTTATACACCTCTCCATTTTGCTATGATACAAACCAGTGCTGCTGGACCAGAGCTTGTCAAAACACTTGTACTACATGGGAGAGGTGCAGATGTTAATATACCAAACAGAGCTGGTGAGTATACAGTCCATACTGTGTGGAAATGAAATGACTGTTAACCCCTTTCATGCCACCAGATTTTTGAGCAATTGTCAAAAATGAACTTTCAATGATTTTTTTTTTCTTGAGCAAACTGGGCAAAGATATATTGCATAGGAATAAACATTATATTAAAGGCACCGGTTCTGTACAAGGAAGAATTTTCAAGCCATTCTGAGCCTAAACGAAATGTTCAACACTCCAACATTTGGGCGGGATTTGCCGCCCACGGCAAGGTAGGGGTTAATCTACATTAATCTACGGATAGAGCTCATACTGTGTGGAAGAAGGATGGGTGTTAATATATAGAGTGTAATATGGTTATAGGGTTATAGTATTTAAATGTGTTGTGGTTTTGTGGATCAGTCTCCCGACTGTGGATCATGATCCCAGCCACAGCACCATCGTGCCATGGCAAGACATCAATGTGTATTTGCCACACTCGACCCAGGTGTGGTTAAATGGTACAAGGTAGGATTATTCCTTGAAAGGCTTTGTGTGCTGATAATGGTTGCCATAGCTACACCCAATGTCATCATTTTCAAAGTTCTTTAAGTGCATGGGGACAGTATAATGTGTTATGCACTGCATGAGAACAGAAATTATTATTGTACTGTTTGTAAGAGGGATAAATGTTCGTCTATATAGCTCGTATTATATAAATAATAATAAACTGTTCTTGTATAGCACTTACCACATTATGATATAACATTCATATGCGCTTCCAAAGGGTTTGGATATTATTACCCTGGCTTTAGCTCCAGCAGCCGTAATCAGAGCACAGTGCATTTCAAGGAATAAATCCTGCTAGTTGCCCATTTACCACCTGGGTGGAGAGTGGCAAATGTGGATTACTGTCTTGCCACAAGACGCTAGTGCTGGGATGAGAATCGAACCCTCAAACCTTGGACTGAGAGTCAAGTGAATGAACCCACTATACCACGACACCTCCACATGTATGGAATAGGGATTGATGTGAACATGCACTTCCAGATCAAAGGGTTTCCATCATGACACAAGTCTATATTATCTTTCTTGTAGGACTGAGGCCTCTACATCTAGTGGCTTTCAAATCTGATGGAGGAGAACACATCCATCATATACACACCATTGAATACCACATGTCAAGGGATCACATCACCCTTGACCCCGGCCGAACTCACCGTGACCCTGAACTGACCTGCTTCTTGCTGCAGTATGGTGCAGACTTCAACGTTGAGTATCATGGTGTGTCATTACTACAGCAGGAGATCTACTCCCAGGAGGATGATGATGATGTTATCTTGGATACTGTCCTTCGAGCTACTGACTCCTTTGATATACCAAACAACCCCATGCCAAGGGATAGTCAAGTATCTAGAGTTACAGAGAGGTTAACCATGTTGAGGAATCTGTTCAGTAACCCAAGGCCACTTCAACATCTTTGCCGTCTTCTTGTCAGGAGACTCCTTAGACCAACACGTCTCAATAGAGTTGAAGAACTGGCTCTTCCAGACCGCCTTAAAGATTATATTCTCTTAAAATGTTGAGCAAATGCAACCTTGTCGAAGTGAATTGGAGAAACACTTAATTTTAATTCATTTTTGTTCAGTTCACAATCTATATATTAAAGGACATTCTTGCAATGAACTTGAAGGTTTCTGTCTTCCAGGTATTTACCTAAAGCTTGCTACACACTTTAAATGCTTACTGCAGTCTGATTTTGGAAGAAATTGCAATAGTGTTTCTGAAAATCGAGGCATGTAAAGTCTTCCTAATTGAGATTGCTAGTCTTCACATGCATTTTAAATCAAAATTATTGGATCTTGTAGGCCTTCCAGCCAGAGAAAATGCCAAACCAGCTCCGAATCCGGATAATGTCTGACCAGTTGCATGACTGTGCCTGATTCAAGACAGCTTATTATTATCCCCTCACCGACGAAGTCGGAGGGGCATATAGTAACGCTGCGGTCCGTCCTTCCTTCATTCCGTCCGTCCGTCCGTAACAAATCTTGTGAACACTGGTTTCCGGTCGATTACTTTTACAATGTTCGACAGATATTTAATGAAATTTGGTATGAAGGTACATGGTATCAAAATACAGCCTAAGTTCGATTTCGGAGTATGTAGGTCAAAGATCCAAAGGTCATAGCTCATTAAATATGCGAAAATAGCTCATTATGTATCCGAAAATGTGGTTTCCGTTCGATAACTTTACTAATGTTGGACAGATTTTAATGAAATTTGGTTAGAAGGTACATGGTATGAAGATATAGCCTTAGTTCGATCTTCGAGTATGTCATAGCTCATTAAATATGCGAAAATAGCTAATTATGTACATGCGAAAATGAGGTTTCCGTTCAATAACTTTGGTAATGTTTGACAGACTTTAATGAAATTCGGTATGAAGGTATATGTATCAAAATACAGCCTAAGTTTGATTTCAGAGTATGTAGGTCAAAGGTCATAGCTCATTGAATATGCAAAAATAGCTATTTACTGTACGTGTCCGAAAATGTGGTTTCCGTTCGATAACTTTAGTAATGTTAGACAGATTTTAATGAAATTTGGTAAGAAGGTACATGATATGAAGATATAGCCTAAGTTTGATCTTCGAGTATGTAGGTCTAAGGTCAAAGTTCACAGTTCATTAAATATGCGAAAATAGCTAATTATATTTGCGAAAATGTGGTTTCCATTCAATAACGTAAGTAATTTTGAGTATGTAAGTCAAAGCTCATTGAATATGCAAAAATTGCTAATCATGGGTCATTCCATAAAGTAGTAAACTTTCTGTACATCCAATCCCCAGGTATTAGTAACTTCCTTATAATAATAATAATAATAATAATAATAATATGTCTTGTTTACCCAGGGTAGCCTCATCAGTACTAAATACTGTTCTCCCTGAGGGCCCTGCATATTATTACCCCGGCTTTAGCATGGCAACCGTAGCGCTCAGTGCATTCAAGTAATAAATCCTACCAGGTACCCACTTACTACACCTGGGTCTAGTGTGGCAAATGTAGATTAATGTCTTGCCAAAGGACATTAGTGCCGTGGTGGGATTCGCACCCCGTACCTTGTGATCTGCAGTCCGGTGACTTATCCATTAGACCACAACACCTCTACCCCTTGCCTAGTAATATAATAGTTTAGTCTAATGGAGGTAACTTGTTCTGACGTATATAGGCCATTTGTACCTGGCGAGGGGATTCTACGCTTTGCATTGCCCTTGTTCAACTTCTAGTGCTATTAATGCAATATCTTCCAGAATAGGATTGCATTAGATGTCATTGTGTGTAGTAGACTTTACTGCCTAGTGGAATGGCACCTGAAAGGTTTTACTTTAGTGGTCATGATTGTGGATTTCACTAAATTGGTTTTTGCTTCTGGATTTAGATTGTCTAACATCAAAAAGTATAGTAATTTCCGCCAAACGTGTATCCAAACATTTAAAGATTTGTGAAATTTTTTGTTTACCCCTCAACTTTTTAAGAAAGTGGCTCAAAGTAATTTCTGGATTGTTTATCACACAGTAGGGTTTGTATAGACCAGGAGGGTTGACTCCACCCCTCCCCCCCCCCCCCCCACCCCAGCTTTGAGACTCAAATATAAGCCTGCCTTTTTAATACAGTAGAAAAAGTGTGAATTGTGTATCATGGAGTAGATGTCTGGACCAGCAGATTATCAACAAACTAATTCACACATGGTGAAAATCACATTCACTTAAAAGCATAGCTCACACACATGTATGTACATACATTTATAAGACTGTGTGTTATGCATGTGGTTGGGATGACTAACCAGTCATCCTTATTGTTATCCATATTTAATGTAGTAATTTATTTGACGTTTAATTTCAAATATAAAATACAGGGTCAGTGTAGGTACATTCAGTATGGTTACTGCTTCTATACTCACTACTGGGTCATTGTGCATTTTACACCAAAATCATTATGCAGATATTTATTTGCATTCTTGTACATTCAGTTTTGTTTGATTCTAGATCTACAGACCTGGAAAAAATTATTAGATCAAGCTTCTGTAATAAGGGTACTATAATAAAAATGATTGTCTTTGTATTTCATTGAATGAATACCAAATTCCAGTAATTATATCTTGCTTTTATGATATTTTATTTCCTTCTTACCACAAAAATAACAATCAGTGACCATTCTTGGTCTAATAATTTTTCCATGGTTGTACATGTATATCAGTTTATTTTACATCATTTCAGAACTACAGATTTCCTCTAAGTTCTCTGTGACTTCTTCATCTATAGTAATATTATTAATTAATATTATTATTAGTATTAATAATTACTTGAATCACTTTCCTTAACCCCTTCCATGCCACCAGATATTTGAGCAACTGTCAAAAATGAATTTTCAAGAGTCGAATATTAACTTTCAATGAGTTTTTTCTTTAGCAAACTGGGCACAGATATATTGCATGGGAATAAACATTATATTAAAGGCACAGGTTTCTGTATGAAGAAGAATTTTCAAACTATTCTGAGCCTAAATAAAATGTTCAACACTCACATTTTTGGGCAGGATTTGCCGCCCACGGCATGGTAGGGGTTAATTAGAAGTAAAAGTAACGGCCTATAAAGGGCTCCTATGTTTTTAGTTTGACAGTTGTTCATTCCTTTCAAATAGGTCTTTGCTAGAACTGTAGAGTTGTTATAGAATAAGTGATGTATTTTTAAAATGACATTCTTAATTGATCAAGAATGATCCAGGATATTGCCACATGGTAGCTGATAATGTCAAATATTAGAAAATGGTTTGTTGGTTTTGCATATTTGAGTTTGCCCTTCATACCATTTCAATGAACTCTGTATCTAGGAATCTAGACACAAGGGCCCGAATTCACAAAGGAAGTTTGGTTTAAACCATGATTTAAACCCCCTCCTGGGTTTTTTAAGCGTACATGCGCACAGAATCCGATCAAGTCATTTATCTTCTTTGAGCGCGTGCATGGGCAATGTGCGCTTATTTACGCTTATTTTAGTATGCTTACGGAGGTTTAAACCTACCCATGGTTTAAACTTCCTTTGTGAATTCGGGCCAAGAATTTATTTATATGTCATCTGAAATGATTATGATACATTACAGTTTTATGCTGCACTTCTTATTCACTGCCAACTTGTAATGGCCTCGTTCACATCTCCAGACGTTGACAATTTTCAATTTTATATATCTTCTTTGGGATTGAAATCTTAATGAAATACAAGTATGATGTAGTACCCTTATACAGAGGTGGTGGAAAGTTGGGCTCGGACAGTGAAAGTGGGGATGCACCTTTTCTTTGGCGGACAAAAGGTGCCCCTCCACTTCCATTGTCTGAGCCCGATGTTTCGCCGCCTCTGCCCTTATATAAGTGACGTCTTAAGGGTGATCATGTGAACCTGGTAAGACAGTCCTACTAAACACTCATTCCCATGTGCATGTTATGAGATACACATACACAGAAATATGAAGCGCGTTTATGCTTACATCTTTATATTTTCTGTGGCGGTTTTCCATGCCACATGTGAATGAGGCTTTTTGTTTGTGATCATATTCTCAGGATAACAAAAAAAATCCATTAAGGATTATACAGCATAATTCATTAGATACTCAAATTCTTATTTATACCAATTTAAATCGACTAGGTGGTAAGTTACTTTGAATAAATTCAAGAAAATCCTCAATATATGATATTTCATATTACAATTTCTCTGACATGGTCATGGTTATAACTATGTCATTGGGAGTAGTGTATTTTTTATTCAAAACATGACTCAAAATGTACTTTTGGGGAGGTATTTCCATAGGGATGCAAATTCATCTTATATAGGAGGATACTTATACAAAGAACGTCCTCCCAAATAGTTTTTCTATTATCTGAGCCTGATGAAAACTGAGAGTGAGATCTCATGTATTGTGTGTTGTACACAAAGCAAATAGTATTTAATTGCTTAAACAAATAGGTTTCTGTTTTTTCTTCCAAATTAGACTAAGGCTGTTATGAAATCATGGTCACATAATTGACAACTAGATTCTGTGGTGGCGTTACTTTTACTTCCCTCTTAATTATAATGCTTACATGTACACAAATTGCATCACAAGTCTTTTTGTTCTTTAAGATTTCAAATAAATTGATAATCATTGTCATTAAAATTGCATTGGTAATCACTAATTACACAAAAAAGCTGTTTTATTTTGTCAATAAGAAAATATGGTGTATAAGCAATTTTCGAAATTGTTAAATTGATTTCAACTCAATTCAGAAGATTTTTGTCAAAAAGTGCCAAATTCTATTTGCGTGACAAGGGTAAGCTTATGAGAAGGGTAATTTCTTTTTCAAAGTTTAAGGCAATGTAGATGGCAGTCTCTTTACTGTTGAATGCATTTTTGACTTTCAGTATGTACTGTCTATTGTTTTCCCGCGTATTGTTTGTATTTGATACTGAGAACCGAATGTCAATGAATATGTGTGATTCACAAACCCACATACCCATCCCAAGAATAAAAGAATAACAAAAACAGTAATCCAAATTAAAGGAATGTAAAAATTATATGAAATTGGTACGCACAATTTAGACCACTAGATTATATACTTTGTTCGTTTATGTCACAAGTACACATGCATATTCATCTTCAAATTCTTCTTCAACTGTTTCTTTATCGTGATGAGGGTACTTTCTTCCTTTTTCTAGTTTTTGTTTTTGTTTTGGTACGAGTATCATATCCATCCAAGTTCTCATGAAATGTATCTTTGTGTTCTATGTAAGAATGTTTCATCAATTAATGATATTGCATTTAGACATTGTCTGAAAAAATTACCAATTATTGAAATTCTTTATTCAAAGAGGCTTAGATTAGATCCTTGGGATCTTTTAACCCCTTTAGTGGGATATTCTATTGAACTTTGGTAGTAGTAAATGACTGAAAAAAGGGTATGAAGAAAATGGCCATATAGACCAGTTTTATGTGTCTAAAACCAAGTATACTGTAAAACATATCACTTTATATATTGAAACTGATTGACATGAATTTGTAGAATTGAGTGAAAGCTTATGAAATTAAAAGAAAAGCAAACAGTACAGCGAATTCTTCATCTGTTAGAAATGTGAAGACTGAGGAGTTAAACAAAAGTATTGGTATGTAGGGGCCTAGGGCTTATTTTAGATATTATGAATGCAATAGTGTGACTTTATGGGAAGTTAGTGCAATAGAATAAATGTTACTAAAGATGTATTAAAAAAGAAAAATCTCTGTATTATCTACCTGCTTTTCCACGGCCTCCTATGCCTTCTCTTTGTTGTTGTTTTTTCTCTCCCTCCCCCCCCCCCCCCCCCCCCGCTCTCACACACACACTCTTCCCCTCCTGTTACCTTTTCCCTTTCGTCTGCTTTTCTCTGCCTTTTTTTTTTCTCTCTCTCTCTGTTATCTCCTGTCTTCGCTCTACAACAAAAAGTTGGATACAATTTTCCTTATAAACGTACTGGCTAGAAAGGAAACATGCATGTTTGTTGGGTAAAATCTTAAAATCTAATACCCAATAATGTACCGGGTAAAATTTTACCCAATCTGTTAGTATTCTCATCTTTTTCTTCCGCGTTTTGTCTGCCTGTCTGTCTCTTTTTCACTCCCTCTCCCTCCCCCTCTGTTTGTCTGTTTGTCTGTCTGTCTGTCTGTCTGTCTCTCTCTCTTTACATTCTTATTGTACTACATGTAGATGTGCCTATTGCTTTCAATGTGTCTATCTTTCTGAGAGGGATAGGGGAAATGAAGAGACACGTGGGAGGAAGAGCGTGTGAAAGAGAGAGAATTGAAGAAGTTGAAAGGGGAAGAAAAGAATGAAAGGGATAGAGAGAGAATGAAAGAGATAAAATAGAGGGAATGAAACTGACGTTAAACGAGGCATTAGCGATAATGTGTCTCGCCCACATGCGATAACTAGAAATATCGGGATCTCTGTTGCCATGCAACAGGTCCCCCAAGTGCATAAATCTGCATAAGTTATACTTGCATATATCTACATTACTAATGTTTGGAAAGTGACGTTTACAAAGTTATGTCATAAGAGAGCCTTGCGGGTAAACTATAATGTTTGACCTGAAATGACCTTTGACCTTACCATGTGACCTCTGATGGCAGCATAACATGCAGGTCCCCCAAGTGCTTCTAAAACCCAAGTTTGGTTGAAAAGTGAGTGATGGTTGCAAAGTTATCTGTCATAAGAGAGTCTTGCAGGTAAACTTTAACGTATGACCTTTGACCTTATCATGTGACCTCCAACGGCACCATAACATGCAGGTCCCCTTAGTGCATCTACAACCCAAGTTTGGTTGAAAAGTGAGTGACGGTTGCAAAGTTATCTGTCATAAGAGAGTCTTGCAGGTAAACTTTAACGTTTGACCTGAAATGACCTTTGACCTTATCGTGTGACCTCCAACGGCACCATAACATGCAGGTCCCCTCAGTGCATCTACAACCCAAGTTTGGTTGAAAAGTGAGTGACGGTTGCAAAGCTATTTGTCATAAGAGAGTCTTGCAGGTAAACTTTAACGTATGACCTCAAATGACCTTTGACCCCTATCATGTGACCTCCAACGGCAACATAACGTCAAGGTACCCTCAGTGCAAATATGACCCAAGTTAGGTTGTAATCCAAGCAACTGATGTGAATTTATTTCACAAAAGAGAGTCTTGCAGGTAAACTTTAACATATGAAAAGAGAGTCTTGCAGATAAACTTTAACATATGACCTCAAATGACCTTTGACATCATCATGTGACCTCCGACAACACAATAACATGGATATGCCCCTAGTGCTTCTATCACCCAAGTGTGGCTGCCAATGCAGTAACAGTTGCCAAGTAATGCATCATAAGAGAGTCTTGCAGATAAACTTTAACGTTTGTGACGGACGGACGGACGACGGACGGACGCCATTTGGATCCCTTAGTCTCGCCTTCACCTCCGGTGGGCGAGACGAAAAGGACATTAAAATGAGAGGTAGATACGGACTATATTTGGACAGGCATCTAGTACTATGTTAAAGTGAGGGTTTTTATCATTATGATATCAGACTGATATGTCCAGGCTGAAGACGGTTAACCGCATACACAGACAAACCCTGTTACCATATCCTGAATCGTGGCTCTAAATGATGGCACAAGGGCCAGAACCCGCCCGCCAAAAATACCAAGTCCAAAAGAAAATTACCAATGGCGGATCCGGGGGATGACACGGGGGCGCGTCCCCACGACCCTCGGCACAAGCAAATCTGGTTATAATGTGCACATAGTTGTATTCGTATGCCCGAGCAAAATGTTTGGACTTGGACACCCCTCCCATTGTGCGTGTGGGTGTGTGTGTGTGTGTCTTCTCGTTGTGGCTTGTCCAAGGCTTTGTCAAAGCTTGTCAGCCTGAACGAAGCCACCGTGTTTGGCCCCCAGACAGCACCACAATGATATAAAGTTTTTGCAATTTAAAAAGCATCTCCTAATTTACATCATCGAAAAATCTAAGTAGGCCAAAGTAGACTTGATTTTTATTATTTTTTTTATTATTATTTTTTTCTTATTTAATACATGATCCAGTTTAGGTTACTTATTTCTATTTTATCTTATTTCATTTCCAACAATATAACAACTAGAAAGGCCGTCAAAGGCGGCAGACCCACGCCTTAGCGGCGCTACAGAGTAGTTGCAATACTATACTAACTATGGGGTCAAAACTACAAGGTTACACATAATTTACAGGCGTCAACCGATCATCACCAAAATCTAATCGATTCTTCCCTGTCACTATCCGAACATTCCCTGAAAATTTGGTGCAAATCCGTTCACCCGTTCTCTAGTTATCTTGTACACAAACAAAGAAACAAACAAACAAACAAAGAAACAAACATACGGAGCTCTTTACATAACCCTGTCGATTTCATCGGCGTGGGTAATAACAGAGAATACAAAATATAAAGTACAATAACAGAAGGAGAAGAGAGAAAAACACACACCAGCTAATGCCTGCGGATTAGCAAAAGAAACCACGCTTCTGTAGAAGGTTCTCCTCATTATAATAGCCGGTGGTAGAAATGCATAGATATTCAATTCAAGACCATGAACATGTAGACATAAAAAAGTTCACCAGTGTAAATACAACACGATAAGAACTACTTTCGAAAAATAAACTCAAGGGCAATTTAAAAGGCGTATTGTACTGCTCATAGAAATGAGATTCGTATTATGTAATACACTATTGTAATGTTCGCTCATTTCTAAAGACCGGGTGATAGACAGGGCTATTGAAATTGTCTTGAGTTTATTTTTCGAAAGTAGTTTTTATCGTGTTATACAAAAAATACATGTACTAATTAATAATGGCAGGTCGTAGAGCAATTTAAAAACAGCGAGAGCAAGAGAGTGAGAGAGGGAGAAATGAAAAAGAGGGAGAGAGAAAGAAAGAAAACAAAGAAAGAAGAAAGAGCGTATATAATGAAAACTTAAGTGGGCTAAGCTTAGTCCCGTATTCACTGATTACTTGTCATATTAACATAAATGAATAATATTAATAATAATACATAAGATTTCTATAGCGCCATTATCCATTTTGATTAAATGCTCAAGGCGCTTTACAACATAAAGAAAATTATACAAACATAACAAGAGAATGAATAACAAGAAAAAAAAATCATTCAGATTTGTGGACCTCACACACGAGTAAAGCACTTAATCAATGTTATTCTTAATGGTGAGTGAACCGCAAATCCAGTAGGTTCATTGCGTTAACATGGTTAAAATTCCTTGTCAATTGGTGACATATTACATAGAAAATCTCGAAAAGCCAAAAGAATCGGGTTTGCATTAGGCGCTGAGCACAGATCTCTCTCCGCCATATCAATATTTATTTGAGGGATCCACACTCAACAAACCCTGCTTTTTAGTGGATCCCTCCATTTCCTCAGCTCTACTTTTACAAAAGGATAGACTATATAAAATACACATTTGTTATATATCTTTTCGTTCACCATAAATATATATATATATATATATTTTTTTTTTTGGGGGGGGGTATTGTATTGTATTGAATATTAATTTTTATGGTTTACTATGTAATTAATTGTTATATTGTTATGATGTTAAGTCGAGTTGAGTTGAAATAAATAAAATAAACTTGAAATGTTTTCCCATAAACGGGCAAAACTGAAAACATGTAAACTTTAAAGCATTACATTTGGCAGATTCGTGAACAAATAATAAGGTATTCAGATTCCTTTTTCTTGGGCTGGGTAGTATATGCCGTGGCATATCATACAAGCAGAACAAGCATTTTATTATGAAAGAGGCTGAAGTTAATCTAGAGAATCGAGAGTTATTATACAACGGTTATTATTATTATGCACACATTCAGAATGAAGCTATCTCCTTTTTTCCAGAATCTTTTCTATTTACTTTTTTTCTTTTTGTAAATAATATCCGTTTTTTTCTTCCTGTCTCTGTTTATGTCACTTTTCGTCATTTTCACTAATCGTTTTTTTATAGTGTAGTGATTTACTTTGGAGTTATTCTTTAAAATTGCTTGCTCTATCGTGTATATAGATATATCTAATCCGCAATTTGTTAGATATTTTCAGATTGTTATATATATATATTTCATATTTCATATACATTTACATTTCAAAAATAATTACATACATAAATAACATAAAGGTAAATGGTCAATATAATGTAGTCATTTTACTGAGAGAAATACATGAAAGCAAGCTTGTAAAGCTGTAGGCCCCGGTGAAATAATTTGTGGTAATGAATGGAGGACGGATATGAATGAATATGACCAATCAAAATACATCCGAAAATAAAAAAAAAAAGGAAAGAAAACAAGATAACATGCAGTGGTGTTGTATTTTCTTTCCTTTTCTTACAAAGCAGACAAATGTACTTAAATTATTATACATTTATGGGTGCTCAGCTGGTAAACGAACATTACAGATAATAAAAAAATGACTTCATTTGTACATACATATACATAGATAAATTTAAATAACAGAATGAGCACGAACAAATTGTGTCAGCCGTCGCACTCTCGGATATAAACAAGGCATTAGCGATAACGTGTCTCGCCCACATGTGATAACTAGAAATATCGTGATCTCTGTTGCCATGCAACAGGTCCCCCAAGTGCATAAATCTGCATAAGTTATGCTTGCATATATCTACATTACTGTTTGGAAAGTGACGTTTACAAAGTTATCTGTCATAAGAGAATCTTGCAGGTAAACTTTAACGTATGACCTTTGACCTTATCATGTGACCTCCAACGGCACCATAACATGCAGGTCCCCTTAGTGCATCTACAACCCAAGTTTGGTTGAAAAGTGATTGACGGTTGCAAAGTTATCTGTCATAAGAGAGTCTTGCAGGTAAACTTTAACGTTTGACCTGAAATGACCTTTGACCTTATCATGTGACCTCAAACGGCACCATAACATGCAGATCCCCTCAGTGCATCTACAACCCAAGTTTGGTTGAAAAGTGAGTGACGGTTGCAAAGTTATCTGTCATAACGTTTGTGACGGACGGACGGACGGACGATGGGCGGACGACATTTGGATCCCTTAGTCTCGCCTTCACCTCCGGTGGGCGAGACAAAACAGTAAGGACGATTTATATATATATATATCAGACGTATTTCCACGAGCACGAGAAAAGGGAGAATATAATACAAGAAACCACAACTACATGTATATTCCTATATATATACATTAGAAAGCAATTAATCAGCGTCAGCAGTAAGATTATTTTCAAAAAAGGCATACCTTTTAAATATAGATAAACACTCTTAAAGACCAGCATATATTGAAAATAAGATTTGAAATGAGAACAGTACATTACAAAAACTTTCTACACAGGCCTTTAGTTAAACTGCCTTAATTTTAGTTGTCGTCTACTTTGTTGTCATGTCCTGTCATTGCCATGTTGCTTTCCCTAGGTTCACTATTCTTGCAACAAATGTATACTATTAGAATGATAACGATAAGGCATAAAATAACAGTCGTGCAAATAAGACCAATCTCCAGAGAAGAAAGTGGTGCCCGAGGGTCAGATCCATCTGATGATGATCCATCAGACTGGGGCGGGTAATTTCCACAGCGAGGAAAGTTGGGTGGCACCGGTGGGATATCTGACTTGTCACCAACACGAATCACAAGGGCCATACCCGTCTAGAGAAAAATACAGTAAAAGATGATAATGAATATTAACAATAATCATAATAATCATAATAGTCATAATGATAATTATTATCACAAATCAGTTGAAAATATTACAATACAGAATGTCCGTTCATTCACTCCTTTATCTATTTTTCCATTCATGGAGTGGAACACCCTAAAGAAAGAACTGATTCAAGAGTAAGTTCAAACAAAATAAACTAAACTAAAGAAAAGGAGTGGGAAAAAACATATAGGGTAAAAGTACTTTTGAAATGCACAGAGAATCGACACTCTGATAAATGGACTCGAACTAATTGAAAATTTATTGTTGATTTATGATTTTCTGAAAAAAAATATATCCTCAGACTTCAAGATATAGCTTACATGAGCGTGGAATTCTACATGGCAATGGAAGAACCACCAGCCAGGATTATCGGCGAAGAACTCGATGACAGTGTACCCTGGACTCGGGACGATCACCGTATCCTTCTTGGGAGGGTTGTCATAGTTTCTGATGATCAAACCATCTGAACATAACGATATCGAGAGAGTTCTTGGCAGGTTCCATCTGAAGAGGTCTTACTAAACTTTTATAGCAACAACTTAAGCCCGGCGCACACTGCACGATCTGACTACGATGCGATTTTGGGAAAAGTTGTTATAACATTTGATAAGAACCTTCAAACATGTAAAATCTTCGTGATCAAAGTTCTGAATAGTAGTATGAATACTAAAATTGAAATTCCGGGCTACTGCGAGCCCCCGTGTAGGATAAAAGCGAATTCAATTCCAAATCGTAGTGACGTCATACCAATCTTGCGATCGACTAAGATTTTAAGCCGATTTGGCCTTTACTCTAACCAGAAGAATTGCAGTTAACCAAAATTTCGATATAAGTATTCGTATCATTATTCCGAACTTCAAATGAGATAATTTCACTTTTTAAACTTTCACATTTAATGCAAACTGCAATTTGTTCGAAAATCGGGTCGCAGTCGGATCGTATAGTGTGCGCCGGACTTAAAACATATATTCTTTAAAACATCATGCTG
Organism: Heliocidaris erythrogramma; assembly: GCA_025617745.1. NCBI lineage: Eukaryota > Metazoa > Echinodermata > Echinoidea > Camarodonta > Echinometridae > Heliocidaris > Heliocidaris erythrogramma. Next base: position 4,272,978 of record CM046868.1, read on the forward strand.
TATGATGCAAAAGTAGGCCTATGTTTAAAGGAGAATTAACACTAGAATATAAATGTACTTATATATTATGTTCAGAGGTGTAATACATTCTTAATCATTGACCTGTATCACTTTAGAAATAAAATATCAGAAAAGGGTTTAGGTCAAGACCGTATACCTCACGGTATCATCTGCTAACACTTTACATGGGGGCTGCCATTTTCTTGATAACATGGAGTTGTACATGAACCATTGGAAACCATTCCGGTCAGGAAGATAGTTTTAACCCTCGAGCTAAATTGCTCCTCTTCATATATCTGTAAAGCGCTTAGAAACACAACCATGTATTAGGCGCTATATAAAAGTGGAATATTATTATTATTATTATTATAAAAATCCCCATATATGATGGAAAATACATAACAGGTGTATACATATATTCTAAAATTTGAAATTTATAGATTTCTTTTTAAATTCTCTGGTTTTGCTAAATAAAAAATCGATTTCTTGGGCTTGCCTGGTAGTGCAGAACATAATTTATACAACGCGCATTCTGACTTTTGAAGTCCATTATCTCAAAGCAGATGAATGCATACTTTGTCACTATTGACACTCGGGAGTGTTATCATCCATAAATTTGAATTAATTCGTTCCGTCGCGTACGTCAAAGTATCAAGAAAATAGATTTATATTTAGTAAAATCATATTTTCAAAGAAATATAAAACACATTTTCGTTTTTAGAATATAATTATGTATATATCTGTTAAACATTTTAAATCTCAAATGGGATTTTGTATCAGGAAGAAAGACAATTTTGCATTCAGATTAAAGATATCTTTATGTACACATCAAGAAAATGAGAGCCCCCGAGTATTGCTAGCAGACGATAAATTTTACTGAGAAAATTTTGATTTATGTCCGTCTATATTATAATGCAAAACTACGCAGGACAACAAGAAAGAATAGATTACAAATTTGAATATAAGAACATTTATATTTTGAGGTTAATTCCCCTTTAAAAGACTACTCCTCAAGTATTATGTGATCGATTCCAATTTGTTGAGGATGTGTCAACTCGCACTACAAGAAACACAAATGAAATGATGTGAAGGATACCAAAATGAAAAACTACATAGTCAAAAGTCATTCATGTATACAGGTCCAACCAACTGGAATCAACTATGTGAATCTGTGCGTTTCATGGCTAACATAAAGGCATTCAAATCCAATCTTTAAATCACACCGTATGTGAACATTAGTTTTCAGGCTCCTTTAAAGTAGAACTTTAATGATTTTAAATATTGGCTTAATACTTATTATTGCATAGATGGCATAAATTAAACAAGGTTATCCAAATTCAACGCTTGGAAACATTTGAAGTAATGATTATTATCAATTATAAAACGGTAAAATACAGCCCCCGATATTGCAGCTGAAGAGCTCCTCGAACGCTGCTGAGATGTGTGACGACACACCATGGACCAGTCCTGTCTAAGCAGACGATGTCCCATAACATCTTAAACATTTTTCAGAGCCTATTTTGTCATCTCCTCTTCACTTATTTCTCTTCCTTCACTAGCGTCAGTCTTAATGTTAGTCTGTTGCCTCACTCTTAACTTCGTGTATGGTATTATTTTGATGAAAAATGCAGCGTTAAAAAAATAAAGGAATCAGTCACTTGTAAAGAAAATAAGACGCCATTGTATTTTCAGCTGCTTGCACCGGGGCATGTTCGGCGTTTCAAGAGGGAACGAATACCATCCTGCTATTATTCGGAGGGCTTTTCAATTTGAAAGTGGGGTTTATTTCATTGATCATTGACCCTTCTCCTGTGTATTTACAATCAAAGGGTTTTAGCTATCAGAATCAGTTTCACTTTCCCTTTATAATGGTGTGAAATAAGGTCATGTTTAAATACACCAAACTCTTTATAATTTGATAAATAATTGCATTGCAATTACGTTCATTCATTATAGGACGTCGTCTGCTTAAGCAGGATCGATCCCGAGTGTGACGACATCAAAACATCGCTATATTTCTGGCGAATCCTCGGATATTCCAGATGCTGAGAAGAGCTTTTATTTGTGTTGTTTTTATAATCATCAGATACGCAGTTGACATAAAACTTATACGATTGCCATCTGTAAGCTTCCCAGTTTCTAGTGATACATTAATTGCCATATTTGTAATTTTCTTTGAATAGCTACTTTAAGTAATCATCCAATGTGTGTCATTTTTTATCTTTTGACTATATTTAAACATTTAAGTTTTGTTTGTTATTTTTTATGAAATTTTTCCCTTTTAATAATGTAAACAGAGCCATGTGGAAGGCCAGCTTTTTATAGTGTTTCGTACGTTTACTTTTGTCATAAAACATTGTATTCTATGTCTTACGTTTAAATTATTTCTTTGTAATTGTTTGCTAGAAACAGACTCTGTGTAAAGACGTGATTAAAATAAATAAATAATAAACAGCTATTCCGAGGAAAAAAATTTAGTGTCAACCAAGACGAAAATATCCTAGTATATGAGAAAGAATTACCTTTGTCCATCTGGATAACTTTTTCTTTGGTTGTTTCATTGACCAGCTTTTCTTGTGCCAGCACACTGAAAGCGTGTCCATGGAGATGAAAAGGATGAACGTCGACAAACTTCTTCCTCTCATTGATCAGAACAAGCTCCAAAGTCTATAAGATAATTATGCAGTCAAAATTTATTGAAGTGTATTTTGCATGAATCTTGTGTTCGAGTCATAGGAATAAAGACAAGGTGTGAGACAAATAGGAGAAATGACACATTCTAACATATTGATCTAAAACTATCAAACTTTTTTCAAACATGTCGTTATTTTATTGCCTACGTACTCTTACCTTAATATATTTTATAATTTTAGAGAATCATAGTGGTATGTCACAGGAAAATTAGGCTGGAGGTTTTTATATATCGTATTATTAGTTTTTATTAGAAATACAGTATATTGCGACAATCGCTTGTAATATTTAATTTGTTCTATTTTGTTTTACTTTCCGTTATGTTGTTTGCATAAATTATGGGAGAATTGGAAACCGACTTTTATTTTTAATTTAAAAAAATAAGTGACTTGATTAGTATCCTTTGCTGTATAAAGCTATTACTTCTACTACTACTACTACTACTGCCAGAAATAATAATAATAATAATAATAATAATAATGATAATAATAATAATAATAATATAAAAAGGATAATAATAATAGTGCTTATAAGAATAATAAAACTAACAATATTGGATTTATCAAGTGCCTTTCCTGATACATGTTAAAATAAGGCCTGGTAAATGGAAACCATTGTAATAAAGAACAAATGCTGTTCAATCCGGTCTAATTGATATTTCTCTATAACAACAACAACAATAGGCAATAATAGCAAGACATGTTTAAAGACAGTTTTAGAACAAGTGATATTTAATGCTGTAAAATAAAAATATATTCCCTAATCATTGCCACCCCCTCCCCTGCCCAAAGAAGACGTACCGCCCCCTTTCAATACCTGGTCCAATTTCACATTAAGTACTTGAGTACACTTGCAGAATGTGGAAGGATCTCTGCAAGTGTTGTCCATATCTTCGTCGAAGAAATCACACAGTTCACCGTCGTTCTTCACGTCATCATATTGTGAGAGCAGCGGATATTCCCGGAATATAAATGCACGATAGTTTACCTGGGGACTGTTGAAGTCTTCCCAGTATCGGTCGTCCCCAGCCTGTCAGAAATAAAGTGCTGTTACTTACACGAAAGGATGGACACACGTTTGTGACGTCAATAGCAAAGGTACTCACCGCTCGGCTAAATTCGTAAGGCAAGATAATAATATATCAGTATTTTCTTATATAAGAATTAGGAGCGAAGAAATTGATTATAACTGTTTTAACAAATCACATTACATGTTTAATCCCTTTTTTAAGGGATAGGGTTCAAATACTAATCGTGATCAGAAATGACAATTACTAAATTTTATCAGGATAACAAAATTGGCCATGAAGAGATTTCTATCAGGATTGTATCCCGCTATCTTGCTAGAAGCTTTGGTTATTCAAATCATTCATGTGTACCTCACTAATATTATGATCCAACTGAGATGCTAAAATTTCTTTGGCTGTAGAAAGTAATGTTGTCACGATGTAATTAATGTTTAGTAGGAAATATTGTAAGAGCGATATCAATAATAATAACAAAGGTCAAGAATGTGAAATGATCAAACCTGACTGTAATCGACATTAACATATGCAGTCAACTTTCCTTCCTGCGGGAGGCTGGCATTTTCTAGGGTACAAAATAACCAGTGTGAAAATATATGAAAAGTTATGGAGAGATGACGAACGTCATCATGAACGGAACTATTTAGGATAGTATCATGTCTATCTCATCTGGTTTACAGTCCTTTTCAGGACTTCACACTTTCAAGAAAGATTACTTCTATACTCTCTGAATTTCTATCTCGCCTTTCCTTTTCTTCTCCTCTCAACTTTTCTCCACTTTCTTCTTCTTACTCAATAGGCCTTTTGGCTTTTGCTAAACAGTCGGGTAACGTCGCGTCGCGTTGGTAGAAATTTTCGAATATTTTTCAGGAAGGTGTCTTCAAGGGGACAAATTGAAAAAGAGTCCATCTCAGCATGATTTTTCCCGTTTTCAGGCTAAAGACGACAAACAAGGGAATAAAGAAAACAATAGAAGGATAATGCAAAGAAAAACATGAACTATAAAGAGAGAATAGAAGGGTAGGAAGGATGGAAGAAAATATGATGAAAGGAAACAAAGAATACAACAAAAGGAAAGTTGGAAAGTAAAAATAAGTGGATAAAAACAAAGAATAACATAAAGAAAGATAGAGACATAAATGATAGAAGGATAAAGATATTAAGAGTAACATAAGGAAAGAGAAGAGAAGATGATAATTTGAATAAAGGAATAACATAACGAAAGAAAAGATGAAATGAAAACAAAATGATAGGATAAAAGCAAAGAATGTTTTAAGGAAAGTAAGTAAAGATTGGAAGCAGAAAATGATTTTAAAAAGAATAATATGAAAGATAGAGAGAGAAATGATAGGATAAAAAAAGTTTAACTTATATAAAGAAAGACAGAGAGAGAAATGATAGAAGGATAAAGATTAACGTGAGGAAGGTGGGGGAGAAAATGATAACAGGAAACAAAGAATATCATAACGAGAGGAAGGATGGAAAGATAATTGATAGAAGGATAAAAGCAAGAAATGACAAAGCGAGAGATAGAGAGAAAAATGATAAAAAGATAAATATAAACATGAAGAAAGGTGGAAGAGAAGATGATAAAAGGGAGCAAAGAATAACAAAGTGAAGATGGAAAGCAATAAAAAAGAGGATAAAAAGAATAAATATAAACAGTAACATTATGAAAGATGGAAAACAAAATGATAAAAGCAATAAAAGAATAACGTAATGAAAGGAAAGGTGGAAAGAAAAAATTAATAAAGGATTAAAAACAACTGAATTAGTAATTACGCGATGCGTAATATAATGTCCCCGCCAGAAGTGTAGATCTGTGGAATGCCTGTTAATTTATGTAATTTCTGATAGAACCTTGAAGATAAATGTGAGAAATGAATTATCAAATTAATGTTTTATGATAATAAATGCATTTTCTGTTGTTTTTGAATAAATTACAAAAAATTTGCATAATTAATGAATTTCAAAATTCTGTGTAGAGGTTTGACAGCCCCTACCCAGCCCTATCAGATAAAACAATCAGATTCAAAATACGGTGTGAAATAGAGGAGAAGTAGCATTTTTCGTCAATTTTGAATAAATTTGCATAATTGATGAATTTCATGATTTTGTGTAGAAGTTTGGAAGCCCCCACTCAGCCATATCAGATAAAACAATCAGAATCAAAATCGGCCAAGAAATGACGGAGAAGTAGCATTTTCTAACTTTTTGAGCACACACGGACGGACGGACGGAGTTCGTTTCATAGTCCCCTCGCGAACTTCCTTTTCTTTTTCTTTTTTTTCTTTTTTTGCTGCTAAAAAAAAGATACCATACATAAAATTCCTGAAAAATGTTCGAAAATTTCTACCAACGCGACGCGACGTTACCCGACTGTTTAGCAAAAGCCGGCCTTTTCAGGACTAGCCACATGGTGAACCGTAAACCTTCTCCACGTTAGAATGTAATTCCTATTCCAGGGGCGGATCCAGGATTTTGTAGAGGAGGGGGCACAGAGCCGGAACAGTTAAAGAGACAATTTTTTTCATTGTGTACTTAAGGTATGCCAGTTGGGTTTCAAAAAGGGGGCCGCGGCCGATTCGCCCCCCCCCCCATCCGCCCCTGCCATTCTGTCATGGATGTGAAGAATGGGATAGTGTTGCATAGTGTTGTTGGTCGATGTCATTAAATTGAAAGATTGAAAGAAAAAAAAAGAGATCATTATTTTGTCCTCATTTCTACTGGAGTCATTTTTACAGATCGTTTGTAAGAGAGAATAAGAGAGTATGAGAAAATGAAACCTGTGAAAGGGGGAGGGAAGGGAGAGAGAGAGAGAGAGAGAGACAAAGAGAGCTGGGGCAAAAAGGAATGGGATATTCCTACAAAAACAAAATAGGGCTGGTAATAAATTATATCATCAGCTGCTATTGTTGGTTACTAATTAATTCAATTCAAAATACGGAGGCCGTTTTTCCCCTTTTCGTACAATTGGTAGCCATTATTTATTAAAATCAACTTGATATTAGGGTGGACTTGGCCTTTAAATGTGGAAACCTTTTCTAGTGTGTGATCTTCTACCTTGACATTTAGGTGCTGTACATTCTTTAGCTTCAGTGGGTTCAGTGTTAACCGGTTTATCTTTAACCACCGATTTACTCTACAAAGATCAGCATTTAGTACTTTTTCGATATCTTCGGGATCATTAGCACTCTACACCAGCGCTGTGTCGTCAGTATACAGCAATATCTGGCAATACTCTAAGACATTAGTCATATCATACACCATTACCATTACCGTGAACAGGAGTGGCCCCAGAATTGACCCTTGTGGGACTCATGTTTGAATGTCCTTAAACTCTGAGAATTTCGATTTTACCGAGGTACATTGTGAACGATACGCAGGTAGTTCTCAAACCGGAGGAGTTCTTTGCCAGTAATACTATACACGATGAGTTTTTGAAGCAACAGACCATTGTCGACTGAATCAAAGGCCTTTTTGAGGTTTGGAAACTGACTCCGGTCGGTCGACCATGGTCCATTTGCTTGTACAAGACTAGTCGCGTAAGTGGGTTAACACTGTCTGTGCGGAATGATTCTTCCGAAAGCCCGACTGTTTCCGACAAAGGAAATTGGAGATCGCTCATGAAATAAACCCGGCCAAGATTCTGTATTGTAATAACCTTACATTCTCATACCCAAACCTCATTTCATTTCAGAATTCCCCTTCTATCTCTCTGCCTTACTCCCATCCCGTGATTTGTTATCTGAGTGATATTGTAGAAAAAATATGGTAAAAGTATTTACCTAGAGCTCTTAGCTGCTCAGTAGTAATTACGTTTGGGGAAGAGGGAGAATTCCACTGTTGGAAAACAACGCCCTCTCTTTCCGGAGACGGGTCCTCCATAGGGTTGGATTGGTTTGCCCCCTCGTACCTAATGATGGCCAAACCTAGTACATTCATGTTCTTTGTAGTGTTACCGGGAGGCCTGTCATCCCTGATCTTCAACCAATAGTTTCCCACATCTTTCGAAGCATGGAGGATGAAGTCATACCTAGTCAAAACGGGAAAAGCACAACTGAGATGTTATCTTTAATTTTGAGCCTTCTCAGTTTTCATGTCAGTTTGTGAGGACCTCATAGTAGAAATCAATGTCCCCTGAAAAGGTTTGGTCTTCAAATGCCCACATAATTATCAGACATATTCGAAATATGACGAGATATTGCTTAAGTGTTTGGACCAAACATTCATGCCACAAAAAATTGTGTGTGCAATGTCATGACGGAGAGTCATCCAACCCTTTCCCAGTCACAAACGGAGTGAAACAAGGCTGTGTGCTGGCGCCGACACTCTTCAGCATTATGTTCTCAGCGATGCTGACTGATGCCTTCCAAGACACAGACCCAGGCATCAGCATCAGATACAGAACAGATGGCAAGTTATTCAATTTGCGACGTCTACAGGCAAAGACCAAGGTCCATGTTGACAGGCTGTGTGACTTCCTGTTCGCTGACGACTGCGCTCTGAATGCTGGCAGCATCGAAGACATGCAAAGATCCATGGACTTGTTTACCACTGCCTGCAACAACTTTGGACTTACAATCAACACCAAAAAGACTGAGGTGAAGCACCAACCTGCACCTCAAATGCCCTACCAGGGACGTACAGTGACAGTAAACGGGCAGAAATTTGTAGCTGTGTACAAGTTCACATATCTAGGTAGTACCCTCACCCGCAGTGTGCACATTGATGATGAGGTGGACACCAGAATAGCCAAGGCCAGCTCTGCCTTTGGCAAGCTGCGATCTCCAGTATGGGAACGCAAAGGGATCAGCCGTTCAACAAAGCTGAGCGTCTACAGAGCCACTGTCCTCACAACTTTACTCTATTCATGTGAGAAGCTCATGCAAAGAAGCTCAATCAAGTTGCTCAGAGTGAAATGGCAGGATAAAGTCCCTGACACAAAGATCAATGAATAGTCGGGCATGCCCAGTATCTTCACTATGCTTCGTCAGTCCCAACTCCTCTGGGCCGGGCATGTCACAAGGATGCCAGACGACCGCCTTCCCAAGCGTGTATGGTGAACTGCTGGCCGGAGCACGCTCCCATGGTGGCCAGGAAAAGCTTTTCAAGGACACCCTGAAAGGCTCTCTGAAAGACTTTGACATTGATCACAATTTATTGGAGACCCTTGCCCAGGATCGTCTATAGCATGGCGAGGGGCAACTAGGAAAGGAGCAGCAGTGTACGAGGCACAGCGCATCAAAACTGCCAAGTTAAAGCGCATAGCACGCAAGTCTTGTGTCATCGACAATCCTCCACCACAAGCTGCCGCTGGACTGTCTTGCCCCTACTGTCTCAGAATCTTCAAGGCACGGATTGGCCCCATCAACCACCTCCGTACCCACCCCACAGACGGATGATGTATGAAGATGGTCCTCTTCCAGGACCAGTAGGAAGGACGACGAACATACCTATGTCTGTGCGCAGTATATGTGCTTCAGCGGGACTGAGCCAAGCTATTGTGATTCCAAAACCTCACGGTATAAACCAATTCTTATGTATTCATGTACATGATCAACTTTTCTGAACTGCTCTGAGACAGTTTCTTTCACAATGTAATCACATGACCAGAGTTTAACCAGTGGCGTATCCGGGGGGCGCAACAGGCGCCCCCCCCCCATATTGGCCGTCGTAAAAAAATATATAGCACTATATAGCACTATTTTGCATCTCAGCCCTTCTTCAAAAGCAAAAATTTCTCCCCCATGAGGGCGATCAATAATTCCTGGCGCCCCCCCCCCCCCCCCCCTATTGGGAAATCCTGGATACGCCGCTGTTAACTTTATCTTTAAACGTTTGAGTTATAGTCGAACTGGCCCTATTCCTATGGTAGAGGCGGCACACAATGTCTTTATAAAGGGCGCATATTGAGGGCAAGAAAAAATCCTGAACCGGAATACAGGAGGTCATGCCACTAGCCCTTCAAATCTGCTTGGCGTTTAGGGAAGTAATTAGGGAAGTAAAAAAAAGACATTACCGTCTGGAAGAGGAAAATGTAAAACTGATTAATTACAAATTAAACTGAATACAAATTATGTTCAATTAATGTTCCATTTAACATTTGTGTTGGTTACAATTGGTATTAATATACATGTTCATGAAATCAGCTCGAAAGTAACGTATTTGTAACGATTTACCTTTCTCCCAGGTAACCGACAAAGGCATCTACCTCTATAGGTTGAATATCCTCACCATCACTGGATATAAGGGTTAGGTTGTGACCATCAACAGAAATCTTCATAGCCACATTCTGAAATCCTGCTATGATCACCCGGAATCGATATCTCTTACCCTTATAAGAAAAATCAGATGAGATAAGTGGGAAGGTTGTCTTTTATACAATACACGAAACTGAATTTTTCGTAAATGAATATGAAAGGAAATAAGAGAAAGGTGGTTCGAAGCCTTCCTGTAGATTGAAAAAAGAAACCCTCCTCCACTGGCAATCGAACCTTGGTCTTTGATTAAAGTAAATGTCTTTACCATTAGGTCACAGAAAACGCTCATGGGTAAGCCAGCGCTGAATTCAATTGTCAGAAAGATAATTTCCCAATTCTCCCATTTAGCAGTTCCTTTAACAGGTGGAGGGAAGTATTGATCAGTGGCAATCGGCATTTGCCTCAGCTAGATTCAAAGTAATGCTTTGAATGTTTAAGTTAAATTAATCATAGACAATAAAAATGTGAGAACAAAAAAGTACATAAAACTTATTCATATACTGTATGTAATTATATAAAAAGAACATTTGGTAGCGCTCGTAAAATAGCGAACTAATAATGGAAGAAAATTAAATAATCATTAGGACTGTATGTATGTGTACTGTATTATTTATTTATATATATATATATATATATATATATATACAAGTTTAAGGAATTTAACATATACAACAGCTTTGGCAAATCTCGTGGAAATAAATACAAATGTGAAAGAAATTGCGAGAATAACGTTGCGTAGCTCAATCAAAGTTCAAAACTCACCTGCCCCCGACAAAGGAATTAATTAATAAGGTTGAGGATTTGTCAATCTGTCGGTCAACTGAATCTGGTGTCGCCGAAACCACTAACCCGTCTCCGTGGTCTAGTGGTTAAGGCATTGGCGTTCTAAGCCAACGACCCGGGTTCGATTCCCGGCGGAGACATTTTTTCAGCCTTTGCAAAAATTTCAAAAAGGGAGGACAGCTCTGGGGAACTTTGATTGAGCTACGCAACGTTATTCTCGCAATTTCTTTCACATTTATATATATATATATATATATATAAACTGAAAGCGCTTGTTGAAATCTCCACCTGAAGAAATAAATTGAAAGCGCTTGTGGATATATCTGCTGTGTCATTATTCTCTAAGTGAACTTTATTTTAATTCTATATATATATATATATAAATGAAGGTTGACAAATTTTTAATCTGTCAAACTGTGCGTTCCCAGCGGAGACATTTTTTCAACCTTTGCCAAAATTTAAAAAAGGGAGGACAGCTCTGGGGAACTTTGATTTAAGCTATCTACCATTATTCTCTCATTTCCTTTCACTTTGTATGTATATATATATATATATATATATATATATATACAAATTATGTATAACAATGCGCCCTCCCGGCTATTACCATAATTGCTTTATGGCAACACAAGGACTATATATACATATATATATACATGTATATAATATCGAAGAAAGAGTAAATACTCAGGAGTCAAATAAAAACACCTGGGGTGTAATTTGACTCCTGAGTATTTACTCTTTCTTCGATATCTATTATTTACACAGCGACGCAGAACTTTCATTTTTATATTATGTGTATATATATAGATATATATATATAGACAAAATAGGAATGAAAAGTCCGTATACGATGAAAACTTTTCATTCCTATTTTGTCTATAACTTTGCAAGTCCGAAGCAGAACTATATTTTTTTGATATATATATATATATATATATATATACATATATGGATCTCATTAATCCATTCCTCTCCTGAAAACTTGATTGAAATTGGTTTACTTTGGCCTCAGATATAATGAAGTAACCACTTACTTGTTGGACTGTGAATACCTCTCTAGGTGTGACGTATTGTGTGTTACTTGAACTATTGACGTAGATGGCATATTGTGCTTTGCCATTGACGAGCATTGATTTTGGACTGGCAAAGCAGTTCAAATGATGCTCAACTACAAAAGTAACTGTGCTGGTCTCATGCGCCCAGTCAGTGAGGAATACGGTGTGTGAAGGCAAGTCGAAGTCATACAGGGAACTATGGGTATTACCCTGATCAAGAAGACAAAATAAAGGAATTTTTAAAGTTGCGCCTAATACGTCTATCGCAAGCCACAACTTCGCACATTATTAAAGAACTATTGGGGGAAATTTTGATTTTTAATAGGATAGAATTAAAATGCAAATATTTGGTCTGACTGATTTTAAAAAATAAACCTGAAAAATAGTTAGGAAACTAGGATTTGTCTGAACCTCGGATTACTGGATTATATCTTAATAATGATAATGATATGGATATTTATATAGCGCCGGTATGTCAAGTATGACGCTCATGACGCTCTACAAACAAACTATACTACACTAAAGAAAAGAAAGGGATACAGCATACATATCAAAATAATAATGTACAACACAAAGTAAGGAATTAATATCTCAAGTACAAGAACAACATAATAAGTCAATGTTACATACATGTTTACCGGTAAATTACATCATTATTCAAAGGTACTGTTTAGAAAAAATAGGTGAGTATTGAGAGCAGCTTTGAAATCGCTGAGGGCAGGTAGGGTACGGATGTGAGTGGGAGCTTTTTCCAAGAAAATGGACCAGCACGAGAGAAGGCTCTATCCCCAGACACTGCATGTTTTAGGGACAACTAGTGAAGAAGAATGAGATGAACGTAGTTGCCTTGTAGGCTTATACTCAGAAATCAACTTCACATTGTCAGAAAGAGCAGAGCCATGCAAGGAACGGAATACTTACAACAACCTAAAATGATTCTGCCACATACCGGGAGCCAGTGAAGGGTTTTAAGAATGGGGGTTTCAATTGGCAACTGCTTTCAGTTGAAAGCCTGTTTATTTCAAGAATAAATACACCAAAGTCACTTTTCGTTTATAAAGTAGACCCTCATAATTATGAAATACATAATGATAACCGAATCCCTTACCTCATCAGGTTGTCTCACAATAAGTGGACCAGACAGACCATCGACTCGAAGGATATCAGTGTGTGCATGCCACCAGTGTGTTCCTATCTTATCTGCAATGAACTCATATCTGAATGAAGTATGGGAATGTATAGGGCATTGGTTGATCATGCCTACGCCATCCATGTAAGGTGTGCCCCTCTGAAATATTCCGTGCCAGTGAAGGGTGATACCTTCACCGTTGTCCAAACTGTTGATGACGTCAACGATGATCCGATCTCCTAAACAAACCTTACAATGAAAAAACAACAACAATTAATTGATGTGTTTTCATCACTGTATTCTTTTTTTATTTCCTTCTCTTCTCGTCTCTTTTCTTTTCTATTTTCTTTCAAGGGAGAGGCAAGCTGGATCCACAATCTTAACCAACACAAAATACGTATCAGTACATTTGAAATATCCTTAAGAATATGAATCAAGGTAATGAGAAAGTGTTCATGTCGTATGTTTGAGGATTTTTTTTTTTTTTTGTATTGAGAATTTATTGCAACCATATGGTTGGATTCATACATGATAAAAAACATTCAAATTGACATTTAGATTACAAAGAATACGACATACATTTAAATAATTAATAAAATACAATAGTTATAGAATAAAATACATGTACAAGACAAATCGGCATGATATGGCGAGGTATAAAGTAAAACATGGAAACGATAGATTAATCAAATTGAAAATTACTTCTGCAAAATAAAGTTTTGATTTGATTTGAAAATTAATATGATTTAAATGAAATTGAACTTGACGGGAAATGTGTCGAAAACAGCAGAAGTCAGACTCGGTGACGTGACGATCGGCCACACGGAAGGACAAGACAACGGGGGAAAAGCCATGCACCAGGCCAAGACTACAATGGGTTTTCCTAGCCTGATGCACATGTGCCCCCCTACCTGTCCTCCAATGTGGCGTTAGAATGGGGTAAGAAGAATTTTGAATGAATTCTATAAATGAAATATGACATAATATAGATATAACATTTGAATTGCAATGATACCTTAAAATGATTATTATAATAAAATACATTACAATTGCATTTATGATGATGTGGAACAGTAATCCTGTGTGAATATTAAAATCGTTCACTGCATTACAGTAGGTTTGTATAAAAATATATCACTCCATGCTTTATGTAAAACAAATATATCTTATATCGTCTGCTTGGAGCCAGAAGGGCGTTAACTCCATTACTTTAACAGAGAGCCAACGCTTCTCCGGCTCCAAGCAGACGACACAAACAGATACATCATTAAAAATTACTGGAGGTTATACAAACACCAGGGAATAAAACTATTCTTATATCTGTTCGTTTTGCATTTTGGCGGAAGGAGCTTTTTCCTGTTCCTCAGGGCATACCTTGTTTCTCTAGGGGCTGGGAGAAGACTGTTCAGTTTATGATTGGGGTTTTGTGTTTGAGTGAACAGATTAAGACATAGTTTTCTTCTGCGGTCAGACAAAGATTCGAGTTGAAAGCACGTAAGGGACTCGTTATATGACATTTCTGGTGCAATGATTCTAAGCGCCCTTTTCTGTATTGATTCTAACCTATTTGATTGCTCCTTGGTTAGGCCACCATGGAAAACCTGACATGCGTACTCTGATACTGATCTTAGACAAGCAACATAATATCTGCATATATCAACCTGACTCAATCCCGCTCTCCGTAACTGAATAAGAAGGTACAGGCGTTTTGTAGCCTTTGGGTAAGTTTCCTTGACATGAGTTTCCCATGCAGTTCAGTTCATTATTCATGTACAGCCCAAGCAGTTTTGTTTCTTCAAATCGCTCTATCCTATCCCCAGATATTGTAAGGTAAGGTAATTCTAGATCATCTTTCTTGAAACAAATTAGTATTTCCTTTGTCTTCGTTGGGTTAATTTTCATGTCATTTGAGTCAGACCAATTGATCAATTCATTGAGTGCATCTTGGACTGTGCCATGGTCTCCATATGGGCAGATATCATATACCGTCGTGTCATCACGACATATCAACATATTTGACAGCTGGGAGGTTACATAATAGATCGGATATCATGATGATAAATAACAGCGGTCCTGTTTTAGTTCCTTGTGGAACACCTCCTTTTACATAGAGCCAATCAGATGTGACTTGGTCAATTTTCACTCTCTGTTTTCTTTGAAAGAGGAATGCTCTTACCCAATTGATAAGTATACGATTAATCTGAAGGTTTTCTAGTTTTGTTACAAGCAGGCCATGGTTTATCCTATCAAACGCCTTCTTATAGTCCACCAACAAAACCCTTGCAGCTTTCTTCTTAGCATCCGTTTCGAAGGGCCACTTGTTGATCAGATCAATAAGAGCCAGTACCGTTGATGACTCGGGCACATTTCCATATTGAACTGGATCAACATGAGGAGCATAGTCTTTCCAAATCCATTTAGATACATAAGTTTCTAGTATTTTTGCCAGGACTGGGGTTAAGGAGATTGGTCTGAGATCATTTTCGATGATCACCGGTGGATTAGTTTTAGGTATGGGAATTACATCCGCCGATTTCCATATTTGCGGTACACATTCTTCTGCAAGAGATGCGTTGAATACTGAACATACTGGTTCCGCCAGAATGGGGGAAAACTCTTTAAGGACCCATGAAGGTATCCCGTCAGGTCCAGGTGCCTTCCTTACATTAATGGATCTTAGCTTCCTTTCTATGTCATATGGGGGAATAATGTATGCATCAGGTAAGATATACTCCTCATTATTGGTCGGTGTAACATGGGGTTGTAAGGGCGGGAGATCCTCCGAAACCGAGACAAAAAAGTGGTTGATCATATCTGCAAGACGGGATTTGTCTCCCTCTGCGATGCCATTAGTGAGGTTACTCAATGGGTCATAGGAGGATTTCTGACCAGTGAGGTTCTTTACTTCTTCCCACCAATCATGGCGCTTATTTGTATTCAATTGATCAATCTTGCCTTGGTAGTATCGTTTTTGGAGGGTTTTCCGCATACGGTTTAATTTGTTCCTTAACATATTATACAAACTAATATTGTTGGCGTGTAACGCTCGTTGTCTTTTGCTGACAGTTTCAGTGGTCGGTTACCCATGGGCGTTCACTCTCTACTCTTGTAACTGTCTTGAAAGGGAACTGTTGTTCAACTAATGACATAATTAACTTCTCAAAAATCTCGTACTTGTCAACACATGTTAAGGTTTAGAACAATGGAGTCCAATTAATTTTATGAAGGTCAAACTCAAACTGTTGTTTAGCAGTTTTACTTATACATCTGATTCTGCGTGTTCGTTTCCTTGCTAGAGGTGCCGAATATGACGGTTTCGGGGAACAAATCACCACCTTGTGGTATGATAGTCCAAGAGCAGCCTCGAGTTCTGGGTCATTATAATATTCAGCCATATTCGTGTAGATTAGATCAAGTTTCGCACCCTGACGAGTAGGTTTCTTTACTATCTGTCTTAATTTGTAATTTCGTTTCAAATACATATCAGGCATATGGTTGAAATCCCCCATCAGGACAATCCCCGCGCTAGGGGATTTGCATAACACCTTGTCCAGAGAGGAATAGATATGTTGCAACATTTGGTCGTGTTCAGTTTTAGAGTTATGGGGGAGCCCTTACAAAAAAGTACCATGGTAATACCATGGTAATACCGCGGTAAATTGGGACGGTATTACTGTGAAAGTACCATGAATTTACCGCGTTACCCATTGTCAAGATGAAAATACTATGAATGTACCATGCTTTTACAATGTTTTTCGTAGTAATACTGTGGTAATACGATGTGTACCACGGATTTACCATGTTTTCGTGGTATTATGGCGGTAATACCATGAAATACGTAGTATTACCATGGTATTTTTTTATAAGGGAGGTACAAGGCACCAAGAATGACTGGGTTGAATTTTCTTGGTAAGCGTTTTGGTTGCATCTTTATCCAAATCGATTCTATATCTCTTTCAGCCAAATCGGAAAGAACACTGAAGGGCACAGATGAGTGTATGTAACACGCAACCCCGCCCCCGATGGTATGATCTCTATTACAACGAATCGGGGGTGGTAATTATCAATAGTTATAGAACAATCTGGAATAGAAGATTGGCACCAAGTTTCGGTAATGCAGCATACATCGATTTTATTATCAAGAAGAACTACTGATAATTCATCTAGTTTGGGTACTAAAGATCTTGCGTTTGTGTTCATTAGTGTAAGCATATTCCATTTATCAGTTTTTATCGATACCAAATTTGAGACATTCACTCCTCCCTGCTGGCAAGTATTCGGCTTTCTTTCAGCGGTCCACGATACTGGGATTCTTCGCCGTGTTTTATTACCATGACTACAAGAACTTGTGCCTCTGTGTGTTGGGGTTTTTCGACATATTCCCAGATTGTTAATGTGCTTCCACAAAGGGGCGGGAAGCCTGCTCGGGACTTGTCCCGACGCACGGATGTTAAGAAGAGACGATTCAGAATATACGCGTTTTTCAGTTATATCAGTAGTAGTAGGTCGACTTTGAGATTGGTTATTTTCATTCGGTCCCGGGTTCGACTGCACATCCCCACAGCGCGTAATTTCAATTTGAAAGCAAGCGGTAGAGTTACTATAATACGGAATACTGGATTTCAGGTACACTGCAAAAACCAGGGTGTTAAATATTCAACACTACGTTGGTGTACAATTAAATGTATTCTTATGGTGTTATTATAACACCCAGAGAATCATTGTTATGGCTCCGTAATCAAATCTGTTGGAATAGTTCGGTTGATTACACCATCGGGTGTAATTTATTTAAAACACGCATGCGCAAAAAAAATGAACAGAAATACCGCGGGATCGCTAGCTCCTGATTGGTCTAAGCATAGTGCAGCAGCGCATGCACCAAACTTTCTCGACGCGTGACCGGTAGGAACGAGAATCGAAGTTAATTGACATTAACATGATTTTGATACACAGTTATGTAAAACTGACTGAACAAATCTTGCAAAGTAACGGCTGTAAGATATTTCTAAGTAAACGCGTTGAGGTCATAAAGATTTTTACAATATTGCCCTTTTCGTTAAGTTTATTTAACATGCACAATGTAATTTGTCGTCATTAAGTAAAAATGTTTTGCAAACGGTTTTGTAAAAAATGCATTTTCGTATTTTTCCCTCAATATTGGGGGAAACACTTATATGAATATTCATGAATTTTCAGTAGCGTATGGTTTGGGGTGGCCCGATTTTAATAACTCTTACCATATGCATAAAAAATTATAATGGGTATATAAGAGCTTGCACTAGACTGTACCAACAGGATAGGACTAGGATAGGATAGGTTAAGATATACATGTAGGATAGGATAGGTTAGGATTAATAAGTTAAGACCCAGAAAGACATAACAAGCAGGTTTATTTTTTTTTTACCTGGGTTGGAGGAAAAAGGAAACAATTGGGCAACTGAATTTGCCCAACCACATAATACATGTGTAGAATTGTTTGTTAGGTAAAATTTACACATGAATTTTAAGTACCTATATTTAACATGACATTTTACATAATTATCGTCGAATATATTGTTAGCTAAAATTTACAAAAAAGTTATGGAGTTCCTATTTAACATAATTTTTTACATAATTTTTGTAAAACATTTCTGTGTGTGCACCAAGATGATATAGGACATGGCGTTAATCTGACACCAGCTATGGTGTAAATTATTGGGGTAAATTATTTTTAATACCATGGATGGTGTACAATATTTGTGTTTAAATAACACCAGTGGTGTTGATCATTGGTGTTGAATATTCAACACCATTCTGGGTGTTAATTTTGATTTAATCCGAAACTAGGTGTTCTTTTAATCTTTCGGTGTTGCAGGATATAGATACCGGGAAAGAATAACTTTTAACACCCATGGTGTTGAATTTAACACCCTGGTTTTTGCAGTGTACCTCCTATGATTACTAGGCAACCCCTCATTAGTAGTCGGATTCCAGGTAGTGAATAGCTTCGTGTTCGTACATACAGTAGTTAAAATTCCACACAAAAGAATAATGTGGATTCCCATTCTCTGCATCGTTGATTTCTCCATTGTTGCTGTTCATATGCAAATTTAGAAAGCCAGCAAGAAGGTGCTTCCCAATGGCATGTGTAATAGGCAAGTACGCCTTCAATGGTAGATTTCACAAGTTCAAAACAATCGAAAAGTGAATATAATATTATGTTCTTACGTTCTTTGTTGAGAAGCTGAGATGATAAAGTCTATTCCAAGTCTACAAAAAACCTTGACAAATCATGTTCACGTTGAAAAAAGAACGGAGAAACGTGCTTAAAGCAACAAAATTGTAGACAAGATTGAGCACAAAAATCAAAACAACCGGCTTCCATGGTGGAGCGCGAAGAAAAAAAAATGTTTGCTTGCTTAGCAGCAGCATTGGCTCGCTGCAGTATTCTTAACAAGCCTTTGCTGAGGATGAATGAGTATTGTATTGAGTAATTTTGGTCACCTACGCTTGTTTTTAAAATTATGATCCATTAATGAAGAGAGGGGTATTAAAGAAACGTCGTTCTGCAATATGATTGTAAGAATACGATCCATCTTTCCATCCAATGTATGCACAGTCGATGCCTTTAAGCGCCCAGCAGAGGCGGATTCTGTCAAATGATATACAAGAATCAGATCATCATCATCATCGATGTCGTCGTCGTCGTTTTCCTATTCCTAAAATGCACCCTTTATCAAAACTCCACGTAACTCCCCGTAACTTGCCCTTCCATCAACGGACGAAAATATATGAATTTCATAGCTTAAAGAAAGGGACCGCCATGAGCTCGATACCCCTCCCTCCCTCCGCCGGAAGCCGGGGGGGGGGGGGGGAGGGGCAGTTGCCCCCCCCCCCCCCCAATCATTCAAGTAGGGTCCCCAAAGGGCCCCCTCGCCAAAAATACATGTAATAATACTACATTACAGCGATGCACACTAAGCAAATCAGTGCTCTAAAATGCAAGTAGTCAGCATTTTAAAATCAATTTGTCTGACTCGGTGGCTACGCTCCATCGTATATTGATAGACGCAGTCTTTCTAAACATTTAGAATCCCTGTCTACCATTATAGGGGCCAGGAGCAAGGGGGCAAATGCTTCCATCTATGGGAGGGCAAACAGTTTTGTCCCCTCCTCGTCCTATGGCTAAAAGGCGAAGTTTCACTATTCCAACACATAAATATTATTTTGCCATGGTCTTTACTCTCCCTTACAAAACATGCAGATATAAGCAGTGTAGCTTCTATTAGTTGCACCAAAAGCGATGGGGAGGAACACATTTCCCCCCTCTACCACAGGGAGGGGCGAATTTTTGCACCCCCTTACAAGACCATCAATTTACAGATTTCTAGTGCTGTAAAATGTAAAGTTTCAACAGGCAATAATGTATGTTTTCTTGTTTGTGCGACTTTTCCCTCTCAATGGGCCTCCTCGCAAGAAAAAAAAGGAATAAGAAAATTAGAAGTAATATTATTTTAATGTATGATTAGCTTTCTTCTGTCATCACGTATTTATTTATTTATTTATTTATTTATTTATTTATTTATTTTATTCCTGCATGTTTCACAATAATCAGTTTCATACATACAAACTTTGAAAATAGAAAAAAAAAGGGGGTCTGGCAATATAAGCTGCACGCTTGAAGTTTTGCCATACCTAAGATCTTACATATTTCATACATTCTTAAAAGTAAACATAGATTAATAGATTAAATACAACAACAAAAAAAGTGCAAATATAATACACTATATACAGATACAAATACAGATAAAGAATAAGATTGAAATCTCTACAGTACGTTCTAGAGCAGGAAAAATGTAGTAGACATGATAAAAGGTGCAGTCCATCCATACTGAAGGAGAAACAGAGAGAAAAGAGAGAGAGAAGAAAACGTAAGACAAGCAAGAGAGAGGGGGAGGGAGAGAGAGAGAGAGAGGGGGGGGGGGAGGGTGGTGGGAAGATGCCCTAATTGACAATACCACTGCGCATAATTACATATCATGGCAAATTATACATGTATACATATATAGAATATATACAATCATAATATAATTAACTACACGCTATGTTCAGGGGAATTAACAACCAACTAATAGAACAAATATCTTAAATAAAAATGTTTGCAATGAGCATGCGCTTGACTGCATTTTTAAAAGAGTAAATTGTAGGCAAATTACGTGTTTCAATTAGTAAAGAATTCCAAACGTCTGGACCAGTATGTCTCACTGATTTATGTGCCAATACTGTACGTGGATTAAACAAGTGCAAGTTTGCTGCTTGTCTCGTCGAATAAGAGTGAATAGCATTGTTTTCCATGAACATGGAAGAAAACGAGGCAGGTAAAACATTAGTACTATAACGATACATAAATAAAGAGGTTTGAAGAAAATTAATTTCACCGACTTTAAGGCATTCAAACCTAGCAAACAGGGGATCTGTGTGTTCACGATAACCAACCCCAGCACAAATTCTTAAAGCTTTCTTTTGTAACAGATGAAAGTCACTTGTTACACTCTTTGACACTGCCCATAGAATATTACAATAAGAAATATATGGCAAAAACAAGGTATTATATATCATCAATAATATTCTGTCAGACACAAGATATCTTACTCTATATAAAATCCCAATACTCCGAGAAATTGGAGACATTATACTGTTCCGGTGGTCATCCCAGTCTAGCTTCTCATTAATATGAACACCCAGGAACTTAGTACAAACCTTCCTCTCCAATTCCACATCATCCAGTCTAACTACTAATTGTTGCTCATTGCAAATCTTCCTTCCCTTAAAATGAATATAGTTTGTTTTTGATACATTTAAAGCTAACAAGTTACTTCGAAACCATTGTGTTAACTTAGGAAGCTCAATATTAATTCTAGACTTGACTGTGTGTATATCACGGTGAGAGAGGAAAACGCTTGTATCATCTGCGAATAATATATATTGCAAGGCTGTAGATGCATTACATATATCATTAACATATATAAGAAACAATAGAGGCCCTAGAATAGAACCTTGAGGGACACCACTTTTTAAAACAAGAATATCAGAGTTTACAGAATTATGACATGTATATTGTCTTCTGTTAGATAAATAACGAGAAAACCATCGCAGAGCGATACCCCGTACACCATAATCCCTGATAGCAGAAAGTGTTAAAAAATAACGTGATATTTACGTCGTGGTTTTCGTCTTTTTTACGTCCTGTAATTACGTCAATAAGACGACAACTTGCACCAACGCAAGACGTCAAGAGGACGTCTTATTTTGACGTCATCTCTACGTCTTCATTCCTCTTCCCTGATAGCAAAAAGTGTTAAAAATGACGTGATATTTACGTCGCGGTTTTCGTCTTTTTTACGTCCTGTAATTACGTCAATAAGACGACAACTTGCACCAACGCAAAACGTCAGGAGGACGTCTTATTTTGACGTCATCTCTACGTCTTGTACACTGTAAAAACTAAAGTGCTACTTTTAGGGGCATGTATAATGACTGCACCTGAAATGCTGTTTATAGCACTTGTAGTGTGTTAATTTACCAGCAAAAAAAAGTGACCGTGGCGAGCCTCGAACCCGGTTCCGCTGATTGAGAGGCGCTGACGTTACCGATGGACTAACGAATGCTTCTTGCAATCCAGTTTAGTCATGGGAGTCAAGTAGATAACATGAACTATGTGGTGTCGTAAATTCACTATGTAACAATATGATCTGCTCTAAATCGTACAATGTGAGTTAGTCTAGCGGTAATGCCAGCAATTCTCGATCAGCGGACCCTGGTTCGAAGCTCGCCCAAATCTTTTTTTTTTATGAATGTTTAGCAGTTTAAAGGGGAATTATCCTCAAAATATAAATGTGCTTATATTCAAAGATGTATTCTATTCCTTCTTGTTGTCCTACGTACTTTTGCATTAAAATATACGCGATGGGTATAAATCAAGATTTTCTCAGCAACATTTATCGTCTGCTAGCAATACCTGGGGGCTGCCATTTTCTTGATGTGTACATAAAGATATTTTTAATCCGAATGCAAAATTGTCTTTCTTCCTGATACAAAATTCCATTTGAGATTTAAAATGTTTAACACATACATACATATATTCTAAAACGAAAATGTGTTTTATATTTCCTTGAAAATTACTATTTTACTAAATATAAATCTATTTTCTTGATACTATGACGTACTGACGGAGCAAATTAATTCAAATTTATGGATGATAACTTTCCCGAGCGTCAATAGTGACAAGCTATGCATTCACCTGCTTTGAGATAATGGACTTCAATAGTCAGAATGCGCGTTGTATAAATTATGATCTGCTCTGCCAGGCAAGCTCAATAAATCGATTTCTATTTAGCAAAACCAGAGA
The DNA here is from genome assembly GCA_025617745.1 of Heliocidaris erythrogramma. Taxonomy (NCBI): domain Eukaryota; kingdom Metazoa; phylum Echinodermata; class Echinoidea; order Camarodonta; family Echinometridae; genus Heliocidaris; species Heliocidaris erythrogramma. The sequence goes on from CM046868.1 coordinate 4,296,313, forward strand.
ATATAAAAAGAAATCTTTTTATTTTAGAATATATGTATACACCTGTTATGTATTTTCCATCATATACGGGGACATTTTGTAATGAAGAGAAGCAATTTAGCTCGAGGATTAAAAATATCTTCCTGACCGGAACGGTTTCCAGTGGTTCATGTACAACTCCATATCACCAAGAAAATGGCAGCCCCCATGTAAAGTGTTAGCAGATGATATCATGTGCTAGAATGTCTTGATTTAAACCCTTTTCTGATATTTTAATTCTAAAATGATACAGGCCAATGATTAAGAATATATTACACCTTTTAACATCAGTACATTTATATTCTAGTGTTAATTCTCCTTTAAGGAGCTGGTCCAACTCCCGTGAAAGTGCTGAAATAGCACGCTGTGTGCATTCAATAGCACTCTGAGTGCAGTCCCTATGCATGCCCTCAAAAAGTGCTATATACAGCACTTCAGTTTTTACAGTGTACAGATGACGTCAAAATAAGACGTCCTCTTGACGTCTTGCGTTGGTGCAAGTTGTCGTCTTATTGACGTAATTACAGGACGTAAAAAAGACGAAAACGACGCCGTAAATTTCACGTAATTTTTACCACTTTCTGCTATCAGGGATGTTCCAGTTTACACAACAAAATTGAGTGGTCGAGAGTGTCGAAAGCCTTACTCAAATCCACAAATACTCCAACCACATGCTGACGATCAGCAAGGGCCTGAGACACACGGTCATAAAATTTCAACAATGCAAGGTCAGTTGAATGTGATTTACGAAACCCATACTGGTCTGGATTGAGCAACTCATGCTTCTCTAAGAATGCGTAGAGCCTATTATAGACAACCCTCTCTAATAATTTTGAAAAGGTTGGCAAAATTGAATTTGGTCTATAATTGCAGATATTCATAACATTATCTTTTTTATGAACAGGAACAACTTTAGCAAGCTTTAAAGAAGAAGGAAATACTCCAGTTATCAGAGAGAGATTACAAATGTGTGCCAGGGGAACCAAAATCAGACCAATGAACTGTTTTATGAAGGAAGTACTTATTTGCTCTAGAATACAAAGCTTTGACTTTCCTAAATAACAAAAAAATGTTCGGTCGCTGCGCTTCCTCGCAGATTAATGGATACATTGTTTTGGGGACTTCTTGTACTTTACAAACCCTGTCTACCACAAGGCGCCAAATGGGAGGGGAAAATTTGTTTTTCCTGTCCTCCTCACAAGAGAAACGTGTTTATTATCATAGACGGAGTCTTTATCAACATTGAACAAGCCTCGCTATGTAACGCGGGGGGGGGGGGGGGGGGGAGGGTTGTCGGGAAGATGCTTCCTCTGTAAAGGGGTAGGGAAAATCAATTTTACCGCCTCCTCTCACAAAATAAACCCCAAAATTAATGATCTACAACTATAACTAGTAAGCTCTCTAGTGCTCTGAAATTAAGAATTTCAGTGTTCCTTAATCCTTAAAAACTGTAAAATATTTCGCTCGCACGCAAAATTTAGAAAGTGGAAACTGAATATATAGGGGGAAAAATCATCAGCCCCCCCCCCCCCTCGCTAAAATCTCCTCGTACGCCTGTGCCTATATACTCAATATTATTTATATCGTAATTTTTAAGTAGGCTGTAATTTGCCTGTGTGTTCAAGGGTACTTTTCAATGCAAAATTCCGATATTATGGGAGTATTTCCTAGGCTCTCTCGTCTAATCTAAAGATGAACTTATTCTAATGTTAATGCAGAAACTTGGTTCCTTGGTAATCATTCTATCTTATGAAAATAAAAATTTTAAACATGCCGTATAATGTACTTATGACGTGTTCAAAACATGCTCTAAAAAGCTATTTTCCGATAATAATAATCTAAGTCCGTGGATACCCCTTTCATAACTCTTCCATAACAATGCACAGTCTCTACTCTCTCGTGTCACCCTATCACCATGACAAAATGATCCCGTCTCAGGTCTATTATGAGGGATGATGCTAAAACAAAGGGTGATAAACTTTCCTTCAAAGATTCTTCCTTTTTTAACTTCAAAACGTCGCACTTTCGAAATACTTAGAGCGATTCTTAGCAGTTCCGTGTAATTTTGTTTGATCTGGGACCCGTTTCAATTAATGTTATCAATAATAACTTCCCCATTTCTATGACAAATTTGCTCTGAGCCAATCAGATTCAAGGATTTCAGTAGCTTATAACAATTATTGTAACTTGTTCTTGATAACAAGTTTAATGAAACGGGGCCTTGTTGTCGGACTGTAGTTGGTCTTGATGGTGTGACTGGGGTATAAGAATGTAAATGAAAATGATTTACCTCAATGGGAGGACCTGGCATGGTTCTGTTAGCTGTCACAATGGGACGGGGTACACCATCTCCAGTGATGCATCTTTCTCGTGAACAGTCTTCAAGGTTACATGGACAGTCATAACACGCTCTTGACATTGTCGTGTACCATTCCACCTCCAGAGTATAGTTACACGTCATTGGGGCCGTAGAGTTGCATGGTCTTAGGCATGCATGTGACTTCTCGTTTGCTATTGTTTAATAATCACATGAATACTGATGATAATAGTAATAATGACAATTTTTATATAGCGCCTTTCCAATTAAGTAACTGATCAAAGCACTTCACAGTGTATTATTACCCCGGTCATTGGATTCTGTTACGATTCTGCATTTAAAGTGCACATTCTCTACTCCCTTTGGAGCATTCCAGTGATCTGGCGGCCATTTTACAGGCGCATGTACACGTTATTACAGCCACAATGACGTTCCCATCCTACCGGGTACCCATTTGACACCTGGGTGGAGAGGAGCAATGTAGAAAAATGCCTTGGTCAAGGACATATAAGTGCCGTGCCTGGTTCAAACCCACGACCTTTGCATTCCCATTCAAGTGATTAAACCACTAAGACTACGACACCTATTTTCATAAATTGAACTTGATCAAAAGGCCACCTTTCTCTTTTAAAGCTTCAAATATAAGTTTCATCAAGATTTTGATGAATTTCCGCCAATAGGCCCTATAAGCAAGACCGTACGCAGAATTTTTTTCCTGGGGGGGGGGGGGGGCAAGATGATCGCTTTCAAAGGAACCCAAAACTTGAAGTCTAAAACCCGATTTTAAAAAAGTATGATTTTGAAATTTCGGGGGGGGGGGGGGGGCAACTGCCCCCCCCCCCCCCCCCCCCGCTGCGTACGGCCTTGCCTATAAGATAAGTGCATGAAATAGCAATTAAATTTGATCTTGCTTAATCTTGGTTACCAAATATCAAACAATTAGATGTGATATGCATAACAATATTATATGAACGGAGAGGGAGAAAAACACATTAAAATCAATATTCAGTGATGCCTAATGAAATTTTTATTACATGACACGCGGTCGCATTGAATTAATACAGGTAATACGCAGTGTCAATATAGAGGAAAGTGTGTTTTACTTCGTGTTTATATTGTGGCCTTGCTTTTAAAAAAAAAGCAAAATAGTTTCTGTACCATAGCAAAGGGGTAACCTCGCTAGTCATAAGGACCGCTATTCTTAAGGACCACTTATTCATAAGGACCGCTATCCATAACGCGTGACTAAATGAATAGCGGTTTTGTATGTATAGCGGTCCATCTAAATAGCGAGCAAACCATAGACAAATTACCTCGCTATTCATAAGGATTTCCATTCATAAGGACCACTATTCATAACTATTCATAAGGACCGCTATTCATAACGCATGTTAAATGAATAGCGATTTTCTATGAATAGCGGTCCTTATGAATAGCGAGCGGACCCGTACCAAATACATGTAAATGAAATGTCTGATGTCTAAATAAATCCACGCATCCTCGTCCTCATGACGTGACAATGTGCTGCCACAGAATTTAAATAGTAATCGTTCTATATAATTATGCCAATCGTGTATTCTTGTGCCTGGATTTATGAATATAACTTATTCTGAACCACTCTGCAAGAAAAGGATCCAAAATATAAGGAAAAATGAAAGATATCTCGTATTCATTTCAAGTATTTTTCATTTGTTTCCTCATAGGTCGTTTTAGGTGATTTGAATACATGCAGATGAAATTTCGAATTGAGATCATTAAGTAGCTTAGCTGCAGATTCTCGTTTATCATGATTTGATGAGGTTTTACACGTACATGTATATTATATGAGATTAACTTATTATATATTTTCTGTTTCCAAATACAGCATTCCTGTGAGTACATTTCCCCTATGTGCAAATTACGTCTTCATAATTATGCTTGCCTACCTCACCTAAAATAAGAAGCAAAAAAGACATCTACATTATAACTTGTTATTATAAACACACCTTGAATTTTCTTTTATTCGTTGTATCCAATATCAATAGAGGTTTTCAACATATTTTATATATTATTCATTCATTCATTCATTTATGCAACCATTAAAAAAAAAAGTTCATCCAATTTCTACTGATAACATATCATTACATAGCCGACATACAGCAAAAACAAAAAATGGTTGGGACACCCCAAAGAAGCGTATGCTTGTAAGAGTAAACAGAGAGCAAAAAAAAAAATCTTTCTTTTTTCCCTTCCACGGGGTTCTTTATTTGCAAATAAACAAACTCGAAAAATAGAAAATCAGCAATCAGAATCATGAATATAACAGTACATACCGTAGTGGCATTACAATGAACTTACAATGAACTTCACGGCCGTAACTGAAAAGAGGAAAACTATATATAATTCAATACATAATGATGCAATGCACAATAGTAATAATCATGTTATGTTATAACGACACCAACCGTCAAAATATTTTCTCTTCTACTCCTCTGTATGTATTTTACCATTTCATAGTTGACATGTGCAGTAAACAAATACCCCCAAAATACTATACAGTATTACAAAAGCCATACAGAATATAATTATACTAAGTATCACACACACAGACCACACGCGCACGCGCACGCGCATACGCCCACACAATCCGACACATATACATACATGTACATACATACATGAGAGAGATGGAGAAAGAGGGGGGGGGGGCAGAGGAGTAGAAGAGAAAAGAAGTGAAAAGTTGCAGTAAATATTGCACATGTTATTTTGATCATTATGTTATTTAAGTGAGAACAGAAGAGCATAGCGACAGAGCGTTTTATAGAGAGAGTGGTACTACGTTATAACGAACATTCCAATGTTGGACCAAAGAGTTATGGTTGGACATTAGAATGCCACAGTGGCATAATGCATAATTCAAAGTGAACTTAATCATTGTTAAATATCTGAGGTAACATACCAAAATTATATTTGAACATGAAAATTAGGTCGCCAAATGATACAAGATGTTTCAATGTCAAAGTCTTAAGTCAATAATGGGTCACTGTGAGGACTGCGAACTGGCCGAGTTATTAATTTGATTGTGCGTTTTTTGAGTATTTCTAGTTTTTTAAGATGACTTGGAAATGTATGATCCCATGCAGCATTACAATAAATTAGATGAGGCAATGTGATACTGTTATATATCGCAATGAGAACATTCTGTGGTAAAAAGTATCTCAATCTAGATAATGCATCAACGCTTCTAGAAATCTTTGAACAAATACCATTATTATGATATTTTCAGGATAGAAACTCATTCAAGATTACTTCAAGGAATTTAACGTTTTCAGTTCTTTTGATAGTGTTACCACCAATTATCAATGAATTTTTAAAGCTATAATTTCTGAAACTAATTAGTAATGTGATTATACTTTTCACCAATTTTAGACATATTCACTCTATCTATTTTCATTCCCCTGCGAGTCACGTCAGTGATCACTTGTTCAGGAGTGAATATCGATTGAATAACCAATTCTCATTCTTTTGTTTTCTTTTGCTTTGTTTTGTTTTGTTGTTTGTTGTCGCGTATGTTTGTTTGTTTATGTTTATGTTTGTTTTATGTTGCTTGTACCAATTACTATGGTATACACTCGGCTTTATGTTATGATTTTTGTTTTCATCACTGTGTCTGTATTTTAGTATTTTAGCATTGTTCAATTTTCTACTTTGTACACAAGGCTCTTTTTTAAAACAGGCCTTTGGGGTCTGAAAAGACTACCCTGTTTTAAATAAAACGTATAAAGATAAATGAAATGTACAAGCATTATGAACATAGCAAGTTGTACTGATTTTTTCATGGGCCTTCAAGAAGATGCTACATGTAATAATAATAATAATAATACATGTAACTTGTATAGCGCACTTTTCCATCCTGATTAGATGCTCAAGGCGCAAATTATTACCCCCGGTCATTGGATTCTGGCACGCCCGCACACAGTGTATGCACATTCTCCACTCCCTGGGGAGCATTCCAGCCAGTCGCCTGTAAGCGCACACATGCTAAGCAAAGGACATTACCTTTCGCCATCCTACCGGGTACCCATTTAACACCTGGGTGGAGAGTGGCAAATGTAGATTAGCGTCTTGCCAAAGGACGCTAGTGCTGCGGTGGGATTCGAACCCCGGACCTCGTGGTTCACAGTCCGGGGACTTATCCACTGATCCACTGATGTACATCAGCTTTACCCAATGACAGGAATGGCCACTGCCCCCCCCCCCCCCCACACACACACACATACATACACATCCGCTATCACCATTGCAGGTGGTGTTTTTCCGGCCCAGATCATCTGCATCAATACCCATTTTTGCCTAAAGAGTGTTGCAAAATATTGAATACAACAACGGGAGGAAACCTTATTACACTTATATATTATCTTCTTCGAATTTCGTATTCCTCTTAAAAGTTACAAGACCCCATAAACAACGTCTTGTATGAAGAATAAGAATTTAAAGGAGAAGAAAATTTATTGATTAAAATAATGTTTTAACGTTTCTTCAATTAAACATTTACATGTGAAAGATGTGATTGCATAAGAAAAAATCATATCGATATTGTGAAATAATGATTTTAGCGGACATTGTCAAAGTGTGTACTTTTTTTATACGCACTGTACAGTCCTGGGAAAAATTATTAGACCAGCTGCATTTGGAGGCATACATGTATAGTGTTAAGTCCATTGTCTATGGAACGAGAAAAGTGATTATTAACAGCTCATTCATTATTAATTGAATGACTGTGTAATGGTACAATAGGATGTAATTTTACCTGGTGGAGACAATACAATCTGATTAAATATTCCTGTTGGTTGGATATTGACTGTATCTCGAGAGCATGTTGTTCCTACACCTGTAGAACAAAGAAATATTGTGAAATGATTAGTTTTCACAAATCAATCAAGGAAACAGAAAGGCAATACGCAATACTTCAAACAATCGGATAGTTTTACTGTATAAATAACTGAGACAGAAAAGAGAGGGGGTGAAGAGGAAGAGGGAGGGAGAGAGAGTTTTTTAAACAAAGACATAACGATAGAAATGCCACGTTGATACATAGTAACATATAGTAATGTATGTAAACATAGTACATGTTTTTTATTGGATTCTACGGACCTGGTGGGACCATTTGGAAGATGAAGAGCGGTCCACATCGAAAGCTCAAGAACATTTCAAGAAATTAGTAAATGCAACAATTATCAACAAGGCATACAATTTAGTTCTTAAAAGGAAAAGAGAATACGTGAATAGAAATGTATGTACATGCAAATCTATTTTAAAAAATGAATACGCACACACACACACACATTCACATACATGCACTTGTGGGGGAACTTTATTCTTTTCTCCTATTGTATTTTGTATCCCGCAAGCACTTCTCCTATTGTATTTTGTACCCCACAAGCATGACGGAATAAAGGCCATCATTGTGCTCTATTGTTCTCTGTACCCCACAACTCAATCTATGTTAACCCACCATCACCCACACACACATATCTGTTTATTTCTGATGTGATGAAGGGCATTTTCAAGAATCTTAGGGGGGAAATGAGAACTTACACTCTATGTTAAAAAAGCAACCACATAGTGGATAGAGAACTAGTGCAGGTCGTCCCATGCTCGACACACACACACACACACACACACAAATAAAGTGCCCTATAAAGCGGGTAACAGGAAAGTATCTACGTAAACTTCGTCACTCAAATAGGACTTAAAGTTTCCAACTGTTTAGTTCCTCCAGGAAAGTGTGTCGACAATCGATACGTAATTTGTATATGGAGGGAGGGAGAAGGGGCAAACGCATTCTGAAGCATACGCTGTATAGAATACCCCCTATATTTGGTTCAATTTTAAATATACACTTACCACGCCCTTTAAAAAGATTTCGTAAGTCAAAAGTAATTTTTATCATACAACTTACTGCCAGCAATAGCTGCTACCAAAATTTGAACGATTAAGATCATAAGACAAAACGAATCCATTTTGAATATATCGAGATCTCTCTTCAGCTGCGTAGTTCTCAATTTAACATGCTAGTGGATGCCTGTCCAAATGTGTTCTAATCCTTGTCTATCTCTGTCTTCATTTTGACATTTCAGTGTCCATTTTATGTCAGTTTCTCCTTGTCCCTCAGCTGCGTGGTTCTATATACGATGAGTACAATCAAACTGAAACTCTCAATGCATTATGAGCTTTATGAAATCTACAGAAAGTTGATCTTCCTTTTATTTTTAATTCGTCCGCACATTCGCGGATCGCAATAGTCTAAAATCAGGGGTGTTTATAATTTTTTTTGCAGCGTGAATAGAAGATGACAATAGAGGTGCTTGCATGCAGCATTCGTATTATATTGGAAAAAGAAAGAACCTCCGGAAAGATGATATGTCACAAAAATATTCAGAAATTGTTTGAGACAGCAAGACATAATCCATTGTCCGAGCCCGGCGTTCCGACGCCTCTGCCCCCAATGGAACCTAAAAATGTGACCCCTCCCCCTATGGCCTAACACAACTTCTTGTGTGACCTGCCCCACCCCTGTCAGAGAATCCTGGATCCGCCACTGCCTCATTCCCAAATGAGAAATAGAGTAAATATATGTTGTGACATCAACTTTTATGAACACATGCAGCTCCCCTGCCCTATCCGGGCTTTGTACATAAACCCCACCCGTTATAGTGCTTGCGATCCCAACATTTGGCTTTATATATTTTTTTTAATTCCAGTTTTCGGGTAATGTCCAGTCTGCGTATTGTCTTATTATCATTATTTTCATTTCTTCACTTTTATTCTTATATCTCATTGACGAAACTAAATAAAAATTTTATCTTTTTAAAAGGCAAATCTCTCTCTCTCTCTTCTTTTTTTTTTAAATTCCAATCCCTCCCTCCCTCCCACCCTCCATGTCCATCCCCTGTCCCCTTGTCCCCTTTCTTTCTTCCTCTCTATCTCACTCTTTCTCCCTCTCTCTCATTCTCTCTCTTATAAAGCTGTCGACTTAACTGATATTCAGGCGAGATATGAAACCCACTGGTAGAATTATGCCAATACGCTTATGCCTGGTGTGTTTATGATAATACAGCAATCTCATTACTATGCGTATACCTCAGAGTTATTGTGTGTTCAGCATTCGCGAAATTAAAACGGAAAATGTTCAATGCCATAATCAACAGTAACGCAGCGGGGATTTCCCTCCCTATAGAAATGTTATTAGCATTTTGCCTTTTGTTCGTAAACCATATTCACTGCACCCCTGCAACAGGTATTTAGTGTCTTATTTTTTTCACTGAGTGTGGGATATGTAAAAACGCTAGGTGTGCAAATGATATCAAATCAGCCTCCATTCGAAACGTATATTATTATTATTATTTATTATTTTATTTATTTCCACAAAGCTGATAAAAATACAAATATACAACATTACAAAGAATAATGGATCACAGAAGATAAAGAAAACACATATAAATTCATAGACATTTGAAACAATATCAGAATGTGGAGGGATTGACATGGACCACAGACCCTTCAGGGTCAATCCCGACACAGAAAGCATACTATAATATAGGTTTTCCCGGCCAATTTCGTATTGTTGTCAGTCCATTTGATAGAGCATTCATTCAATTTAGCCAAACTTAGCCAAGAGGACACGCTCGGTATTTTAATTTCATTATTTATTCGTTCAAATTAATTTTTGGAGCATTCAGGTTACATTTAAATAACCTCATTCTAATTAATACTTTTTCAACTGAAATTCAAAATTCTCAAATCGTTCATTCAATTTAGAATTATGTAGTCACGTGATCACAAATATAGTGCGCTCGTTCATTCGAACTCATTTCTAGGCATCCAATTTAACACGTACTTAAGTCAATTTAGCAGACGTCTTTAAGCGTTTATTCTTCTACTTTTTTTCAATTCTTTCATCATTGTTTTGTATGAGCATCAGAATATTTCATATTTTCGGATTATTCTTTATTCCTGTATCATCTTGGCAACTTTTCTTTCAATGGTGTATTGTGTGCGGAGGTTTCAATTTACATCGTGATTATTTCTTTCATATGTCTTTCATTATTTGCATTGGGTGCGTGTTACATTAATGCTAACCATCATTAGGAATAAAGAATACAGTTCTTAGATCAGTTCTAGCCATCAATTTGTTGGCGGGCCAGGCATCTTGGGAGGTATGTCTGGGTGTGGTTAAACCACCGGATGGCTTTCTCTTGCGTTATTGCGTCCGTATTTCGTCGAGCTGCATGCTGAACAAGGTTGATACTCCACTCCTGCATGTTGACCCCAGCTTCTTGTGCTGCTTCTCTGTCGCCTACCCTCTGCTGCAACTCCGGGCGGGCCAGATCTCGTTTGATGGCTGCCTTAAACGCAGAATGGGCCATCTCCACGCAGTTGAGAAATGGAGAATACGGAGGAAGAAACTTCAAATGAATCCTTGGGCTTGCATCACCAGGTAGCTGAGCTCTTACATGAGGGCGTGCGTTGTCTAAAATCAGGTACACGTCCTTATCAGGGGGAAGACATTCTCGCATTCATGAGCGGTGGTAGCCAGGAAAGCCTCGAAAGTTTCCCTCGTCACCGTTTCCACTGCAATAGTGTGGTGGACGAGCCCAATCTCACTTGAAACTGCAAAAGTGACATTGCACTGCCGACGCGTTGGCCATGTACGACCCGACGTGCAGGGACCCCGCGTGGGGCTCTTCCAAAAGAGCGTCTGGTCCAGAAGTTGTAGCCGGTCTCATCAATGTAGACACAGTGTGCAACGACACCCTCGGCCATAAACCGCTGTGCGTACTCCATGCGCGTGTCTAGGATTCTCGGTGAATTTCTAGCATCTGGGACATCCTCGGCCAGTTTCGTCGTGATGAGCATTCCGTCAAGTGCTCTAGCAATAGTAGAGACGGATACCGGGGGCTTCTGCGGAAAAGCTGCCCGTAGATCTATCTTCAGTTGCTCAAGGGTGACTAAGGGGTTACTGCTTACAGTGGCTTGGAGACGAGCTCTCATTTCGTCATCCATCTTCACGTTTCGCTCGCCTCCCCTTGGCAGCTTGTTGCGTCTCCCGGTCCGGTGATATGTGGCCACAATTGATCTAGCCGTTGAGCGCTTTATTCCGAGCGTGTCGGCCAGTTCTAGGTAGTCAAGGTTATGTCCCTCAAATGCTTCTATAAGTCTTTCTCTATCTTGTTGAGATATGCGCCTGTATCTAACTTGTGCTGCCATGACTGTACCGAAGAAGATGAAGGGGCTCTGTCGTACTGGTCTATATATATATATGCCTTATGGCATGTATGAAAGAAGAGGGGCGTTACAGAACAACAAATTCGAGTTATTTACTGCTTAACAGTGTGTGGCCGAAACAAAAATCACACTTAAATACATATGTTCTCACCTTTTAAAATGGAAATAAAAACTGTGAGGTAATTTGATTGAAAATGTTGGGAATTTGGATGCCCATCCACGAAATTGAATGACTGAAATAACCCCTTCGACCGGTGTTGGCGAATTTGACTGAATATAGAGCACGTGTCAATTTGAAGACCCCTTTTATGAATTCGAAAGACACATGTGCAGATTTCATTGTTCGAAATGTTAAATTGAATGTACAAGTTGCAATTTCGAAAGACAGAATGCGCCGTAACGAGGATTTTTGCTAAATTGAATGAACTTTCTATCAAACACACTGACAAACGTGCAAATTGGCCGGGAAAACCTATACTTACAACAAAAATGTGTACACTACACAACAACTACAAAACACATAAACGTAACATGGGAAGGCAATGATTTTACAACACATAGAATAGCATATACAAGTAAAAAGTTATTATTCATTAACAAGAAACGTTTTGTATTTTTTCTTAAATAGACAAAGATTATTTATTGCACGTTTTCAAATCTTCAGACAGGTCATTCCAGAGTTAAGGTCCGGTATAATTAATTTATTGCACGTTTTCAAATCTTCAGACAGGTCATTCCAGAGTTAAGGTCCGGTATAATTAATAGTACATCTCGATATGTTATATTTGTAACTTGGTATATATATCAAAATTGTTACACACAACATCCCAAAGCATATTCATTTGGATATATGTTTAAACCGTCATTATTGCTGTTACCTAAAAAGAAAAAAAAATGAAAGCTACACAAGCAAATAATTATATTCAACAGATTTAAAGCTCCCCCCCCCCTTCCCCCAATACTAACCATTTAAAAGACCAAATCCAGTCTTTTATGTCCCAATCAATTTTTTTTACATGAAACATTGTTTCTTAATGGGGTACTTTAACATCGATCTAATTAATCGCAATGAACACTTCAGTCAGGATTATTTGGATTTATAAGTTTCTAATTAATTTGTTCCTCTTATTACCAAACCTACCCGGATCACAGAGCAGTCTGACAGACTCATAATATGGCCCGAATTCACAAAGGAGGTTTGGTTTAAACCAGGGTTTAAACCCCCTCCTTGGGGTTTTAAGCGTACGTGCGCACTTAATCCGATCCAATCATAGATTTTCTTTGAGTGCGCGCATGGACAATGTGCGCTTATCATACGCTTATTTCAGTACGCCATCGATCACAGTCAGACGGCAGGTCGTATGCAAATGAGCAAAAATCGCGCATTTTATTTCCAGTGCCCGAAATGGACTCTCTCCCTGCTACCAGTCGGCTGTATCGCATGGTCATCTTTAAAGTTATGTTCTTCAATAAATATTAATGCTGTGCTCATTAGACTTTGTGTTAAAAGAAATGAATAGTTTACCAACACAGGGATATTTTGTTTCAGTCAGAATTTTAGAAATAAGTTGTTTAAAATAACTGATGAAATAGTCATACAAAAGCCTTTTTTCACAAGATTTCAAGTTGTTAAAAGACATATAAAAAGTATATTAGGCGCCATCAAGACACATATGTATGGAAGCGCTGGAATCTCATCTTTTTCATCGTTACATTCAAAACATCCATAAATTTATGACAGAGTCAGGATCCAGCAATATTCAGCCGCAGATTATCCGTTGTCAAGACCATGGAATTTTAGCCCTGTGATTGGCAAGCGAGCCATCTGTAACCAACAGCGCGTTGAATGAAACAATGCGCAACCTGTTGCTTCATCCTTGCGCAAACATGCGCATAGCTGTTGCCTGGCTGTGAGAAAACATCTTGCGTGGTGGTAACCAATCGGAATGCTGGAATCGACTTATTTAAAGACAAAGTGTGTACATTGGTTACATATTGCTAGATCCTGACCCTGTCATGAAGTGCACATTAATGTTATTTCAATCTTTGGAAAGTACAGAAAATGCCCCTTACGCTCATGTCAAATTTGCCCTGGCTCACAATAAAACTGTGGTAGTTTTGGCCAGATTTATCTTTCATTTAATTTCCATTTTTTGTCATAAAAGGAACACCATTTTTTACCAATTTCGTCTTTTATTTTGAACACAATAAAAGCATGTCACAAATCTCTGCTCCCTCTTCTTTCATTTGATGTATAACTCATGACAATTGGTGAATGATAAGAAGTCTATTCAATAGTTTGCAAATGAGATGTTCCTGGCTGTTTTTGCTCATTATGTATTCATAGTCAGGCAGAACTGGAAATAAAATATCGCGCTTTTAGGGGACCTGCGGATTGGCTGATCACATTTTTACAAATATTCACCAATTCCTAGATGGATGTATTATTTTTTTGAGACATAAATGATCATTTTCCTATCTTCACGTATATTCCTATAGCCTCTCAGCCTGTTCAATCCACCCTGTACAAAAACACGGCGTTTGACAACTGAAAACATTGCTCATCTGGAAGAAAGACTAAGCTCAATTGACTGGGAAGTTGTAGTGGAGATACAAGACTTGTATTTTATTGTTGTTGTGGGGTTGTAAGACAGTTTCAAAATGAATTGCATACACTCGAATACGACGTGGCTACATTATCATAATTATATCAAATTACTTCTGTTGTTTGCAATTTACCATATAAATGCATAATAGGTTAACATAGCCTTTTTTCATTTTATTCATTTTATAGATTTGGCGAAATGAAAGTAATTTTAGTTTCTCGTCCCCTCCTTCCTTTAAAAAAAATATTTCTTTGTTCTGTAATGAAATAAATAAGCATTTAATTACATCTAGACAATGAGACAAAACAAATGCTTAATGCAATTCAATTTTAACTTGTTTGAGGCTCTGTAGTGCGATACAAATGAGATGAAAATTTATTTTAAAAATGATGTTGAAATCGACCCGATAGCTGTTGTTGTTGTTGTTTTAAAATAGGCAAACTAGTCAATTTTGACTATTGTTGCCTTACTAAATTGCTCTTTTCACTTATACTTTGTTTGTTGATCCGTGGGTCTAACTTTAGTTTTTGTTAGAAAGGTACAGATTCCAGGATACCATGCAGGACCGCCACTCCTGCCCTGATTTTACAACGTTATCCTGACAAGCCCGCTCGAGGTACATTTCGAGGGCGTTTTAGGAATACAAGTATTCCCTATGTCTCTCAAACGTGAGCAGGGGGCGCTCTTTCTGATTCCTCATAGAACCTGATTAGAAAATCCGAATATAATATAAAAGCAAAATAAATACGTACACAGATTTTCTTTCTGTTTTTTTTTAAGTAGAGTATATACTGACATTAAAGGGCCTTTCAATTAAGTGAAATTACAAGAAAAGTGCACCTATACCTATAGTTAGTATATAACTAAGTGCTTCATCTTTGAGCAGCTAAAAAAAAAAAAAAAAAAAAAAAAAAAAATACAGTATGATTGTACACATTAACATTCAATGGTCACAACATAAATCCTATCCGATTTACTTCGATTCCGTTCTCTTTATTTGGTTACACCTTACTATCACGGTTGCCCTCTTGGCAACCAATTACAAATCGACGAGTCCTTTTGAAATATCTGACGAGTGCACCTTGTGTCTTGACACTGAGATTCTCCACTTTGTGTTCCGCCTCAGAGACATTGCTCACATTTAATTCAGCAAGTAACAGGGCGCGTTGAATGATAAACCTAGGGCAAACATATAAAAAATGGTATACCGTTTCTCTCTCGTTACAGAAATCACACTTTCCAGTTGTGTGTCTTCCTGTCTTAAACAGGAAATCATTCAAACCCAAACCTGCCAAGCGTAATCTGTGAATCATTTTTTCACTATTTTTGTCGGTGCAGAGATACTGAAATGATGGTTTTTCTGAGACCACTTTTTGGTATTTTCTTAATTTTGAGTTTGACCTGTCCCATCTCTTCTGCCATTCATTTTGTATGAAAATTCTTAAAATATGTTTGGTTTCTTGGATATTCAATCCATTATTAATCTCTATTCTTTGTTTTAGGGCTGTTTTCGCATAGAAATCAGCCGTTTCGTTCCCTTGGACCCCACAGTGAGATGGGATCCATTCTAAGCAGATTATTGTGCCTTTGTATTTTAGACATGTAGCGGTGATTATAATTTCTTTTACGAAATTGTCGTTATTGTTTTCCTTGATTGCTTGAATAGCACTCAGAGAATCTGTCAAAATTACCACTTTATTATAAACATTCAAATTTTCAAGCCACCGTAGTGCCAAGACAATTGCGGCCAATTCTGATCTGTAAGATGATGTAAAATTTTGCATTCTTTTACATTCAACTACCCGCATTGCAGGCACATAATAGCAAGCAGAGGCGCTGCCGTTTGCAGGGTCTCTAGAACCATCAGTATAAATATGGAGATTATTTTTCCACATTTTATTAATATACTCCACAGTTGTATTGTATTGATAAAACATGTTATCACTTTTTGACACAAGCTCATGTAGCGCCAATGACACTTCTGGTGGAGAGAGATGCCAAGGCGGCATGGGGGTAAAAGACATGAGTGATTCGTTTGCATGATACATGTATATTTCATCTTCCATAACTCTCAAACCAAATGGTTTACGCACTTTCTTAATCTTTTCATACTCAAATTGCCAGCAGTTCTTCAAGGAGGATTGGAGTGGATGTGTGGGGTTTTGCCTTATTTTTGCTTTGTATACCTTACTAAGCATGGATCTTCTTAGCTCGAGTGGTAATTCTCCCGTGTCCACCTGTAAAGATTCTAAGGAAGTTCCCGGCAACGCCCCTGTACACAACTTCAGAGCTTGGTATTGAATAGTCAGCAAGAAGTTCTTCACATGATCATGAGCCGAATCATATGCCTCAGACGCATAATCCAAGAGTGGCCTAATGACCACCTTATAGAATTTCATAAGGCTTTTATAGCTACTTCCCCAGGTAGTTCCCGCTAGTCTTTTCATGATATTTATTTTCTTTTTAGCTCTTGTTACAATCATATTTATATGCGGTTTCCATGTAAGCTTCCTGTCCAGCATTACACCTAAAAATAGATGTTCCTCCTTTGGTGGTAAAGGGACCCCATCTAAGTCAATCTGTACAGTTTTGTTAGTATTGCTGAAAAATAAAGTAACAGACTTTTCTTTAGAAAGGGTAAAACCCCATTTGTTGAACCACTCATTTAGGTTATTTACGTAGATTTGTACTTTTCTTTTCAGAAAATCTATGTTTTTCCCACTCTTCCATATTACACAGTCATCAGCGTATGTAGAAATATTGACAGATGCGTCCATCGGTATATCCGATAACATCAAATTAAAAAGGACAGGACTAAGTGAGCTGCCCTGGGGCAGCCCTTCCTCTATGTTATGTGTTACTGAGTAGCACTGATTTGCCCGGACCTGGAAAGAGCGCCCACTTAAGTAGTTCCATAAGAACCTAACAGTGTTGCCTTGGAAACCAAGTTTGTTCAGTTTATAAATCAATCCTTTCTTCCACAGTCTGTCATAAGCCTTCTCCATATCAAAGAAAACGGCCAGGGTATGTTCTTTATTACCAATACTCTTTTGAATGTCATTTTCTAGTTGGGTTATGTTGTCTTTTGTGCTTCTTGCTTTTCTAAAAGCACTGTGACAATTTGGTAACAGACAATGTTTTTCCGTAAACCATGTCATTCGTTCCTTGATAATTTTCTCAACTATTTTGATGAAACAGGTAGTAAGAGATATAGGCCTATAGGAAGAAACATCTGTAGCTACCTTGTGTGGTTTCAATATTGGGACAATAACATAATGCTTGCAGTGGGTGGGAACAATTCCTGTTACCCATATGTTATTCATGATATTTAACATTACTTCTCTCCCTTTGTATGAGAGATTTTGATATACTTCATACCCAATTCCATCTTTACCTGGAGAAGACTCTTTACAGGTTTTTAATATTATACTTAATTCATACATGGTAAAGGGTTCATCAAGGACACTACTACTCTGTGCATCACTAAAGGATGATATGATATCGTCACATTGGCTAGCAATTTCTTTTTGTTCAGGGGTATTAACCTTGCCCTGAAAACTTTCGTTAATGGTTTTAAAATGGCTGGCGAAAGTATCCGCTACTTCACTGTCAGTGATTGCGGAACAATCCTCTCTCATGAGAACAATGTTTTTCCTGGTTGAAATACCATCATTATTGATCCTTTTGATCATACTCCAGATATTCGATAGAGGGGTAAAACGATCAATGTTCTGACAGTATTTTTCCCAGTATAATCTTTTAGCTTGCCTTAAAGTTCTTTGAGCGATAGCTCTTTTCTTCTTGAAATCCTCCACTAAATCGGCAGAGGGTATTACATAACTTTTCAGTTTCCTCCTTGCCCTATTTCTCTCCTTTATTCTAGAGGAGCATTCTTTATTCCACCATGGCACAGGGTTTTTCTTTATTTTCTTTGTCGCCCGATGTGCTTTCACTTTTTCCAGGGAAAACCTAATTGTTTCCATAAAAGTTTGGTACTCTATAACCTTACCTTCATTCTGTAAGGTATCCCATTGTTCCTCAGTTAGATGCCTAAATTCATCCCAATTTACATTCTTTGTGGATAGCATTGAACAAATTTGTTGGGATTGATCAATCTTTGTATGTGTACTATTCTCATTCAATATGTTCAATTGGCATAACAGTTGGTAATGGTCACTTCCCAAACTATTGTTCAGGACTTGCCATGTTGTTTTGTTAGCTGTACAAGGAGGGGCTAAGGTTAGATCCAAACAAGAAAAATTACCCGTGTGGTAGTCTACTCTAGTAGCACTCCCATCATTCAAAATAACTAGGTTTCTCTCGTTTGCAAACTCTTCCACTACTTTACCATTTATATCTGTTTTCTGGCTACCCCATAAAGTGTTGTGTGCATTAAAATCTCCTATTATGATTGTGTGCCTTTCCTTCACAACATTGTTAAATAATTCATTTAACGAACCAATGCTGAGTTTGTTACATGGGTTATAGAAATTGACTATATTCACAGAAACGTTATCATGCAATAAAACTTGTAATGATATGATTTCTAAATCATCGTGTTTGAAAACTCTATTGTAATTTAGTTTAGAATACACGTATATTGCACACCCACCCCGAGTTCTTCCTTGTCTATTTCTATATTCACATATATAATCTGGAATTTGCATAATACATCCATCTTCAAACCACGTTTCTTGAATACAGATAATTTCAAAGGGTCTTGTTTGCTGATTTAAAAAACTAATTAACTCATCCCCGTGGCATCCAAGACCCTGTGCATTCCACTGGAGAATGCTGAAAGCCACGAGTGTAACAAGGCTAGTGGAATAGGCCATGAATGGTCTGTAATTCATCTACGGTGGGATGTAAGCCCAGTGTATCTTTCAAGATATGTGTAATTTCATCAAATGGGTTACAATCTGGCTTTGTGACTATTCTGATTAATCTGATAAAGAAAGAGACAAGTGTGATGTCGGGGACACCTTTCAAAAAATTTCTATTGTTTTGGTCTGTATTTTCAGACTTATTGCTTGTCGTATCCGTTTTGGTAGAAAATTGCGAGCCGGAGACGATTTCCATATCGGTTTGATCGGAATCTACAATTGTTAAATTCTCTTTCCGAGTATTTATTTTGTCATTTTCTTTTATTACATTCTTAAGTTCTGAGTTTTTTAAATGTTTTTCCTGCTTATGTTCCTCATTTTGTTCTGAGTGTAGTTTCACTGCCTGTGCAAAAGAAATTCGATTTTGTATTTTAATTTGCTGCACTTCTTGTGCTTCTTTCGATGCCTCGCATCCTTTATAAGCGGCCGAATGGTTACCATTGCAATTTACACATTTGAAATGTTGTCTCTCCAGCTCGCAACTTTCTACCGAATGCCCTAGGCCACACCTAGGGCACCTCTCCTTGGCTTTACATCCTATTGCTAAATGCCCGTATCTTTGGCATTTGTAGTATGTATGTATGTATTAAATACCGTGGAACAGCCTAGCTCCTTCTCATTTTCGAAAACCCGGATGAGAAACTAGCAATTAATGTTATCTGGCCTTACATCTGGCCTTACATCTTTCTGCGGATTGACACAATTAATCTTAATCATTTTGATTTTGAGTGATAAAGTATTATCTCACTTCTGCATGCACATGCAGTTTAATGATTAAGAGCCAGTGGCCCGGGTTCGATTCCCGGTCGAGGCGCTACGATTTTTTCAGGCTTTATTCAAAAAATATTATGATTATTGGTAATCTCCTCTTTATAATTAGAATTTAAGAGTAAATTCATGATTTCAATGGATCACGTACTGATACCAATTACTACACGTTTCTGTCAGGTCTGTTGACAAAATTTGGGGGACAGAATTTACAAACGCGCATTTTTTTGCCTGTGAGTCATACGTATTTTAGATAAGGTTCCACGGATTCGGTCAATGGCAGCTTGAGTATATAAAACTGCTAATTTATGCAAAAAACACAGTTGTTTGTCTCGAAATATATAAACTTGTTTCTTAATTTTTTTTATATCCAGGTGAATCATGATATTCATTTTGCTTTATCTTAATGTTAAAAACTAAAAAAAAAAAAATGTGGAAGGGCTCCATATTCTACGGCATAGGTTAGATCGATCAGTTAGATTAAAATAACATTAATAATATTGTAATGATATAGGAATGATTATTAATTACCCTTACCCACGCCGATGAAATCGGCAGGGTTATGTAAAGGGCTCCGTATGTTTGTTTGTTTGTTTGTTTTTTTTTTTGTTTGTTTGTTTGTTTGTTTGTTTGTTTGTTTGTTTGTTTGTTTGTGTACAAGATAACAAGAGAACGGGTGAACGGATTTGCACCAAATTTTCAGGGAATGTTCAGAAAGTGACAGGAAAGAATCGATTAGATTTTGGTGATGATTGGTTGACCCCTGCAAATTCTGTGTGACCTTGAACTTTTGACCCTGTAGTAAAGTATAGGAACTTCAGTTCAGAGAGTGACAGGATAGAAACTAGAAAGTTTGATGACCCCAAACTTCGCCTGCCGATGCAGAAATATTTTGGTCAATCAAAACACTCATTACTTCGTCTCACCAGTTGCCCCCCCCCCCGAAATTTCAAAATCATACTTTTTTTTAATCGGGTTTTAGACTTCAAGTTATGGGTTCCTTTGAAAGCGATCATCTTGCCCCCCCCCAGGAAAAAAATTTCTGCGTACGGCCTTGGACTGAACACTGAATACAAATTGCTAACATTTTTTTTTCTCACCACGCCACGCTCTCTGACATGTCTAATCAATTACTTTTAGGGGAGGGATGTTTCAATAATAAAATACCTTTTTCAGAAGAATTTTTTCAAGGGTGGGGACACACAAAGCTATGACCTGGATATGGCAAAATTAATTGGGGGGGGGGGGGAGATGTGCCTCTTGTTATCCCCTTTGAATGGCTACTGCTTACAAAAATAATCGCAACAAAACAAAACCTATTGGGTTAAGGCGTGGGTCTGCCGCCTTTGACGGCCTTTCTAGTTTTAATTGCAATTTATTATAATTGATTCATATTCATGCATAATGCACATTCCAAATGACATAATCAAGAAATGAATATACAAGCAACTAAAATTTATAACATATATTGGTCAGGTTAAGAAATAAAGATGTTAGGTGTGATACTCTGAGCATACTCCTTGAATATTTTATCATAATTTATGCATATCAATGCATTAAAAAAAAATCCAATGGTATTAATAACCGACTATACCAGCACGTCAAATTTGATAAACACTGGTAAACAAGGTCAGATAATAATAATAATAATAATAATAATAATATTGGACATTTATATAGCGCTCATATTATGGTGCTCAAGGCGCTCCAATATTACCCTGGCTTTAGCCCAGCTGCCGTATAAGGCGCTGAAAGCATTCAAGGAATAAATTCCTACCAGGTACCCATTTATTACACCTGGGTGGAGAGTGGCAAATGTAGATTAATGTCTTGCCAAAGGACATTAGTGCCGCGGCGGGATAAATGAAAAGACAAGGTTGAATTGCAATTTTCAGAGTATATTTATTTATGCAAATATTGTACGTATTGAAGAGTTGAAGCTCTTATATACGTACAATATGAATGGCACTTTGTTTACATGTAATTCCATAATTTGCATAAATTTGGGAAATTTTGCTTGGAGATGTGAGTTAATTTAACTTTTCAAGAGATATACTATAGTAGCCGAATTGCGCTTATTGACTTGCTGCTATGCCTACGTTATTTAGAGTTGACAATCATTTCTAAAAATGTGATCCTGACGTTTGATTTGTATAAAAAAAAAAAAAAAATGGAATTTGGGTTGGAAATTTCGTAAAACTAATAAGAACAAACAACTAATAAGACTGAAAACAGTTTTGTGCAAATTTTAGTCCAATTTCTATACAGCAAGTAAATATCATCAAAATATAATGAATCATTTAATAAAATTTATTCAAATATTGATGCACACCTACGATGATGTTATTCCAGAACAAACACTCAAAAAGTCGAATTACAAAAAGTCCTGTTGGACTACAAATACAAACGCAATCCCAGCCCTCAAGCTCGAGTGAAATATACCATCTACAAAAAACATTCTAACTAATTATTTTAAGAAATGAAAAGGAAAAATACTTTGATTCTCAGATAAATACAAATAGACATGATTTGACTGGTACCTGGAGAGTTATTAATCGTGTATTAAACAAAAATACAAAAAAGATGAAATCCACTCAATTAGAGTTAACAACAAGATAGAAGGCCTACAACTAATCGTTGAAACATTCAACAGTTACTTTATTAATATCGGCAATTCTTTATCGCAAATGATCCCTCTTGTTAAAGGGATACTCAACCGCAGATTGTGGACGTTTTAATGCCGCGAGAGGGCACCGTGATCGTTACCTGATCATGCCGTTGCATTCGGTCGGCTTCGTGCAGTCGAAATGTAATCCCACTTAGTCCAACGGACGCGTTCGACGCACAAACTTTGTGTACGAGTGAATGGGGCTTACGCAACCCTGACTTTCCCCACGGCCGCCCGGTGGCGTATCCCTTTAATAATCACTTTTCAGACTGTTTACCTGAACCCAACCCAAATGCACTTTTTTTATACCCGACTGATTCAATGGAAATTGACGATATTGTTAAAAAGTATATTTCAAAAAATGGTAAGAAGCACGACAAATAGTCATAAAACTATTCTGGAATGTATCAATAGGTGACACCTACATTATAATTGACTGTAAATCCATAATTTTTCCCCTCAGAATTACCTTAGCATAATACATGGGTATATCATTCTGGACACAATTATTAATGAGATGAAAGATGTTTATCTCTTGCATATCAGACAATCATAAGCAAAACGAAAGAAATAAGAAGAAAAGGAGACAAGTGTTTCATAAGCAATTCATCAAATCATATCCAAGCCTTCTTCACAGGTTCCACCAGTAGAGCAATGACCCTACCGTCTGACGTCCAGGCTGAAAGAATCTTGACTCACAGGCTTTAGTTTTACGCAAGAGGGCAGCATTTGCCTTTGCTAAGTCTTCGTCTATGCCTATTTCCTTTCCTTTCTAATCAGTTTACGATGGTTCAAGAGAAAATATTGCCCTCCTTGTTCGATAGCTGGCAAATTTAACAATAAGGATGCGGGCTTGGTTCCTTGTTATTCGTGGTACGCGTTGAAGATCGAGTCTTCACCTCACCTTGAATGTTAAGCCCCTCCTTTTTCTTTGAGATCTATTCGAAGGGAGCGTTCAATGTCGGCATTGTTTATTGGTATTTTCAGTAAGCGAAAATAGCTAATTATGTATGCAAAAACGTAGTTTCCCTTTGATGACTTTAGTAATGATTGACGGATTTAAATGAAATTTGATTTCAACCCATCTAATATATGCGCCAAACTTTGTCAGAAGGAAGGTGTATGACTATACATTACAAAAACACAAAAACAAAAAAACAAAACAAAATTTTTCCGTCGGGATGGGTTGTCAGACCGCCCCTAAAAATTGGGGAAAAAATTTTTCCCCTTAAGGCCCATCGACCAAATTTTGTCAGAATGAAGAGGTATGTACAAACAAATTACAAAAATATATATGTGCACGACAAATATTAAATTATGCCGAGTGCAGTTTTGTTTCATTGAGACCGCAGGCCGAGGTGAAATAGACCTGCACGAGATGTAAGTTAGTATTTGGAGTTCATATAATCCAATAATGGTGCATAAATACAACATGCACTAATTGTTATAGTAAATAGACCCCTAGATCTATAACTGTTATTGTGTATTGGGCCCGGGCTTAATTTTGTTATAGTGCACGATCGTGCACGATAACAAAATTTTTGCACGTCACGTGATGCGAATCTAACCAATGTTACTATCCAATCAATCCTATCTAACCAATGTTACTATCTGAATATACAAGGTCAAAATTCGGTGTCAACTCTTCATCATCATCATCATCACCGTTATCATCATGATCATGATGATGATCATCATCATTTCATCGTCAACATTATCATCCATATGCTTTAAACTTAGGATTTCAATTATTTATCCATTCTGCTTATTTAAACATTTTTTAGCTGTTTCATAATATTTGTCTGGGGCTGCCATATTCTCAAGCAAATTGCTTATAATGGCAGTCCTTCTTTCGCAAATGATTTTATATTTGATGAATTACAATAATTTGACAATTTATCATTTCGTGTTTGTTTTTGAAAAATTAACATATACTTGTTTATTTACGATTCATTGTCAAAAAGTACTTTTGTATTTTATTTTATATATGTTACCTAAAAAAAAAAATGTACTTATATGAATGCAGAAGATAAATAAATCATATTATATTATACACACACTAATTAATATAATAGCATAGTCTATTGGCGGTAACTTGTTCTGAAGTATATAGGCCATTTGTACCCGGCGAGAGCATGCTACGCTTTGCGTTGCCTTTGTTTTCCCCTCCTTCTTCTTTAATAGCCTCTCAATTATTCGCACGTATCCATTTATTCTTCATAGAGAATTACATGTACATGTACTTTAAAGTTCTTTTATAATTTATTCTCTATCAATTTTTATATATTTTCCTTGTCTTTAAATCTCTCTCCATATATCTTTATGCTATCTGTATCCGTGAAATTTATATATTACTGTACTATGTGGGACATTTTTCTCCTTCTGTCTAATGTCTTTCCTCCTCTCCACAATTCCACATAAACATGTACTATCACTGTATGCGATAAAATGTGTAAAGTCACTCATGACATTAGAAAATTGGATTTTTGTCAATAAGAAAATATGGTATATACGGAATTTTCGAAATTTTTTAATTGATTTCAATTTAATTCAAAATGAATTTTTGTCAAAAAGTGGCAAATTCCATTAGCGTGAGAAGGGTAATTTCTTTTTCAAAGTTTAAGGCAATGTAGATGGCAGTCTCTTTACGGTTGAATGCATTTTTGACTTTCAGTATGTACTGTCTATTGTTTTCCTTCTTATTGTTTGTATTTGATACTGAGAACCGAATGTCAATGAATATGTGTGATTCACAAACCCACATACCCATCCCAAGAATAAAAGATAACAAAATTAGTAATTCAAAGTACAGGAAAGATATAGATACCTTGTTGGTTTATGTCGCAAGTACGCATGTATATTCAAATTCTTCTTCACCTGTCTCTTTGTCTTCACGAAGGTACATAGTTGTCTTTTCTATTTTTTAAAATTTATTTATTTATTTATTTATTTATTTTTTATTATTATTATTTTTTTTTTTTTGGGGGGGGGGGTTGTTTGTTACAATATTATATCCATCCAAGTTCTCATGGAATATATTTTTGTGTTCTATGAAAAAATGTTTCCTCAATTAATGATATTGCGTTTAGACCTTGACTGAATAAAATATACCAATTATTGAAATGCTTTATTCAAAGAAGCTTAGATTAGATCATTGGGATCTTTTAACCCCTTTAGTGGGATATTCTATTGGACTTTGGTAGTAGTAAATGACTGACAAAAGGGTATGAAGAAAATGGCCATATAGACCAGTTTTATGTGTCTAAAACCATTGGAACTGGTTTACATGAAGAATTGTAGAATATAGTGAAAGCTAATCAAATTAAGAATATAAGGAAAAAGTACAGCGAAATCTTCATCTGTGGGAACTGTGAGGTATGAATGCAATAGTGTAATTTCATGGGAAGTTAGTGCAATAGAATAATGTTATTAGAGATGTACTGAATCTCTGTATTATGTACCTGCTTTTCTACGGCCACCCACTCAGTGCTCTTTGTTTTGTGTTTTTCTTTTCTTTCTCTCTCTCTCTTTCTTATTCTCTCACTCCCCCTCATTAGGGATTCTCTGGCTCTGAATATGCTGTTAACAGTCTTTATGTAGCTCTTCCCCTCTCTCTCTCACTCTCTCTCTCTCCCTCCCTCTTGTTTGTATACCTGTCCCTAATGAGGGAGAGTGGGAGAATGAGAGAGAGAGAGAGGGTAAAAAATGTGTTCAAAGTTGCATTCGTTGCCCAAGGTGCCTACAAAGTTCTACTTTCATATGCCGTTGTTTTACAGTAAATAAGGCGCTTAAACATTCAGTGATAGCTCCCCGGCATGCACCAGATGCACAGTACGTACACCTGAGTAGAGAGTGGCAAATGGAGACTAGTGTTTGTATACTACCAAGTAGTAAGTACGATGATGAAAACAATAATTGTAGTTAAGATTACATCAAACTGGAAGAAAGATTAACAAAGATCCATGATAATTCATAATTCAAAAGAGCCATCCAATTTGGACATGATTACTAGGCCCAGCATCCCCACTAGATGGAGATAAACTGAACTGAACTGATACTTCGTTGATTTCAATACATTGTGTCCTTAACTGACAAATTAATGAAAAACTCCTACTCGACAGTGCGTCCCAGAAAAAAACAGTCAGGAAAATTCTTCCTAAATAAATATTTCAAAACAGTTGAAGAAAAGTTTCATACCTGTGAACAGCTTAGGGTCTCTTCTATCCAATCACACCTCACACCTATAAAGATCTGACAATATTTTACGCTCGAGTGAGCAAAGGCCACTTTTGTGAAAAGGTGCAATTTCCAGACTTCACAAGATTTGGTATTTGTTCTGGCTGGTATCAACAAAGTTGAGAGTCATGAAGATGCTCAGAAATATTCATATTTTGATCAATAACAGACAATATATAAAATAACAAGTTTTGTTCTTTGTATGTACTAACGTATCTCATCAACATTTGTATGATCTAGTGAGCAATTAATCATTTTATTGAGTGTTTTGAAATATTAATTTTCAATTGGCATGTTTTTTATTCCAGCTGGCTTTCTCAGTCAACCATGAAGCTTTGATGGGATTTATCAGAACGTATAGAAAACAAAGCCTGTTCTTTCATAAATTGCCTTTTAATGATCAGAATATGAAAATTTCCAAGCCTTTTTATGACTCTCAACTTTGCTGATAGCAGACAGAACATAAACAAACATTTGTAAAGTATGAATTTTGCACCCTATCCTAAAAGGAGATTTTGCTCACTCAAGCGTAACATACCGTGAGATATTCTGGTGTCATTTGATAGAAAAGACCCTAAGTTTTCCACAGGTATTAAAATTGCTAACAATTATTTTGAAATACATGTATTTATTTGGGGAGAATTTTCCAACTGTTCACTTTTTTTCTGGGACACAATATATTTTGACTGTTTTGATACTTAAGAAGTGATTCAAATCATAAAGTGGATGGTATGAGTGTGAGTGCGTGTGTGGGTGTGTGTGTATGTGGGGGAGGGGTTGTGCGTTGCGTGTGTGCGTGCGCGTGGGGTGTTTGCCTGTCTTTGAGGTTTAGGCGTGCAGGAGGAGGTAACACTCGTAGAAAGAGCTGCAGTTTCCTGTTATTGTGTTGAATACATTTGCTTGTATGGCTTTCAGGTTTTTTTTCTTTTGACGCTTTAAACGTACATATCTTAATATTTGCTTTAGGATGTGTATGTAACAAGGGTCGTTTTGAATGGAGGCTGGTTTGATATCATCACCACACCTTTCATTTTTACCTTTCCCACGCTCAGTGAAAAAAAAATGAGGCAGTAAAATTAATACCTGTTGTGAGAATGCAGTGAATATGACGGTTCACTGACAAGGCTAAACGTGAAAATATTTTTTCTCCTTGTTTTGAAATCCCCTCTGTATTACTATTGATTATGGCACTATATTCATTCGTAATTTCGCGAATGCTAACCACAGAATAGCTTTTAGAAAAACGCATGATAATAAAATTGTTGTATTATTATTATAAACAGACCAGGCATAAGCGTATGGGCATAATAATTTCGAGGATGTCATATCTCGCCTGAATATAAATAAACTCGACATCTCTATAAGAGAGTGGGAGGGTCAGTGGCGGGTGGAATGGAGGGAGGGATGGAAAGAAAAAGAAAGAAAGAAAGAAAGATATAGGGGGTGTATTTTTTAACAGGATAACATTACATTTACCTTCGTCAACGAAATAAAGATAAAAATGAAGAAATGAATATACCCCCCTCCCCCAAGAAAAACAAAACAAAACAAAAAAAAACCCAAAAACCAATAGATAAATAAAAAAAAAACAAATGAAAATACAACAACAAACAATAATTATAATAATAATAATAATAATAATAATAATAATGATAATGCTACTACTACTACTACTACTACTACTAATAATAATAATGATAATTTTTTGCGACATAGCTCCTCCCCCAAAGTTTAAGTGCACTTTTTCTTTCTGTGATGCGAATGTTTCACGCCCAAGTACCTCTTTTCTTATTTACTATTTACCTTGACGACAAAATTTCTAAACCCCTAATTTTGGAATGTTGCGACGAATTGAAAGGCAGGAAGATCACATTTCTGTATATTTCATAAAGCTGATACATGCATTGAGAGTCTCAGTTTGATTGTACCCATCGTGTATATAGAACCACGCAGCTGAAGAGAGATCTCGATATACCAAAGATGGATTCTTTTTGTCCTATCATCTTAATCGTTCAAGTTTTGGTAGCAGCAATTCCAGGCAGTAAGTTGTATGATGAAAATAACTTTGACTTATAAAATCTTTTTAAAGGGCGTGGTAAGTGTATATTTAAAAGTGAACCAAATATAAGGTGTATTCTATACAGCGTATGCTTCAGAATGCGTTCGCCCTTCTCCCCATTAAAGACGTATCGTCTGTCGATGCCCCTGCCTGAAGGAACTAGACGGTTTATTTGAGGGACTAGGTCTGTGAAGATATTTGCCTTACCCGTACTATAGGGCACTTTTCCCCCCCCATTTTTCTTGGTGTCGAACATAAGACGACCTGCACAGGTTCTCTACCCACTAAGCGGTTACGGGTCTTTTCACATAGAGTGTAAGTTTACATTTCCCCTCTCAATCCCCAAAATATTTCTGGAAATGCCCTTTATCAAATCTATATGCAATATATATGTGTATGTGGGTGGGTGCGAGTGTGTTTGTGTGTGGTTTCAAATTTGTAATACACGTGCATATATACCTTTTATTCACCTTATTTTTCATTTTTGCTTCGTTGATATTGTTTTTTGCATTTCAAGATGAAATTTCGACACTATCAATAATATTTTATTGCATAAATAATTATCCCATTCGAGGGATTCGAGGGAAGGCCTTGGAGTGGTTCAAGAATTATCTCACAGACAGAAAACAATTCGTTATTATAAATGCTCAAGATCCTTACCAACAATCAATATAAGGCCTTCCTCAAGGTTCATTATTAGGTCCCTTGTTATTTATTATGTACATAAATGACTTCCAAAATCGTCTGAAATTCTGTCATTTACTCTCTTCGCAGAAGACTCTAATATTTTCTTTTCACATCGCAAGCCCCGAATTGTCCTTCAAATTGTAAATGAAGAACTGAAACTGGTCCAAGCCTGGATAAATGCAAACAATCTTAGAATTGTAAAAAGCACCCTGCATTATATGTTATTCAGTAATTCTATGAAATCCCTACTAGGGAATATATATTAATTGACAATACAAAAATAAGCCAAGTTGATTCCACAAAAGCTCTTGGTATCTACATTGACATTGACTTATCATGGAAAGTACACATCATTAATGTAAATTATTGTCCAGAAATACAGGCATCTCTAATAAACTCAAACAAGAGTTCCCTCCCAAAATTTTGATATCCATATATACCACTCAAGTTTTACCATATCTCAATTACGAAATTCTTGCCTGGGGGAATGTGACCAAAAGTCAACTTGACAAGATACTCATTATTCAAAAACGGGCCATAAAAAATATTAATAATCCTGGATTTCTCTCTCATACTAGCCAATTGTTTTTAACGATAAGCTCTTACGAATCTCTGATTTATGATTGTGTACAAATTAGGGATATTCATGTATCAGTTATATGCATGTATAAAAAATGAAATTACCTGCAATCGTTTGTGCACTGTTTGTAAAAAAAAAACACACACAAAAAAAACCAACGCTATCCACCCATACCCCACACGTCAAAGTAACTCTTTCCATTTGCCACGAACTCGAACAATATTTGCAAAGGAAACAGTTACATTTTCACGTCCAAAATAATGGAATGACCTCCAAACTGAAATCACTGTATTCACCTCATTATTTATATTTAAACCGAAATTGAAACTTCTTCTCCTAAATGGTTATGTCACTTAGGCAAAAGCTGACATGTATAGTGCTGCCAAAAGAATCTTTTTAATAGGCCATTTTCCATTTTCGTATCACACCTACAGTTTATTATGATTATATGCCTTTTCTCCTGGTGGCAGGTAGCCTCTACTCAAGGGATTGTGCTGCTCTCTCGATGCCCTGGTCGATCCTCGAAACACGCGGAATCATCCTCTGATTATTGCGCGGGAAGTCTTGTTCAGCACATAGCCTCTACGCACCCGTCAACGTTACGTGTTGTTTTCTTATCTTTAACTTTGAAATCTTTCGTCAATTTTCTACGAACATTTTCATGAATAATTCAGTTCCAATCAAAATTTTCTGAGACATGACGTGAAGAGACCGCTCAGCTGATTCCAAACACGGGGGAAGTAAACATTTGTTATCGCAAATAGGACATGAAAATTTCCACATAAAAGAAAGTATGACTGTGTCTTATGACCATTTTCTTTTGGAAAAATGAGCAGAAATCTATTTGTGAATGTATTTTTTATCAAGAGAAAATCTATCTACCCTTTTCGGTCGCCAATGAATAATGGAAGAGCTCAATCTTTTCCGTTATACGGTTCCTTTCATTTGATTGGCTAAACGCACTGAATAGAGTTCAGTAAGCTGCACGCGTGTGTCGACTTCCTGCGCAATCAGAGGACTAAATATCCGCGCGTTTCGAGAATCGACCAGGAGATCGACAGAGGAACACAGCCGCCTTGATTGAAGGCTACTGGGTGCTCGGAGATGCCCCCCTACATATTGATAATGTTCTATTTATATAGATCGAAATGCTGACATCGTATAATGGTGGATACGTGGTTGCGTTGCTGTATTCATATGTCTTGTTTATGTAGCGCGTTTAAAAGCCATCGGTAAATATTGACAAAAAGGTTTAAATCATGTCGGCACTTTGGTATGCTTTATGCAGAAATTGCCAGGGCTTATAGGAGGAAATGCTTATTTTATCCAAATAATGTGATTTTTGAAATAATACTGTTGCAATGAAAGTGACGCTGCCATCCAATAACATTTCTTTTGAATGCGAATTCGCTTATTGCTACGCAATAATTTTACTTATATACTCAAATTGATGTATCATGCATTGCTCGTTCCCACTATTTTTGTCTAAAGATTATTATATATCTTATTACACTTTTATGCTATCCCAGTCTTTTCAGTTAATACTGCATGCAAAGGGCATCCAAACGTATAGATATGAGGTACTCACCTTCTTTTAGTTTCTATGACAATAGATTTCATGTACGTTTGTACCATTTATCATGTTTGTACCATTTATACTGTAAAGGTACTGTAAATGTGAAATATGAAACAATAACCTGAAAGTGAAACTGAAACATATTTTCGTAATTTTCTCTCTTTTTTTCTCTCTCTCCCTTTCTTTCTCTATTACTCCCCCTCTCTCTGTGTCTCTGCCTTAATCTCATATGTTTAAAGGAGATTCTATACATTATAGTAAAGCTGTCCAATCATTTTAAGTATTGCGTATTGCCTTTCTGTTTCTTTAACTGATTTGTGAAAACTAACCATTTCACAGGTGTAGGATCAACAGTAGGATCAACATGCTCTCGAGATACATTCAACATCCAACCAACAGGAACATTCAATCAGATTGTACCGTCTCCACTAGGTAAGATTACAACATATTGAACCATTACACACTCGTTCAGAGCCACATCGTTGGTGCAGAGAAATGTGGGTTCCTTGCTCTTGTATTACCCTATCTTTGTGGGGTCCGATCGCTATTCATAAGGACCGCTATTCATAGAGAACCGCTATTCATTTAACACGCGTTATGAATAGCGGTCCTTATGAATAGTTATGAATAGTGGTCCTTATGAACGGAAGTCCTTACGAATAGCGAGGTGTTTTGTCTATGGGTTGCTCGCTATCTAGAAGGACCGCTTTTCATACAAAACCGCTATTCATTTAGTCACGCATTATGGATAGCGGTCCTTATGAATAAGTGGTCCTTATGAATAGCGGTCCTTAAGACTAGCGAGGTTACCCCATCTTTGTTACCCTTAATTACCTTGTATCATAGTCATTACTATTGTACTCGTATTATGTTTTCACATTTTGCTTGCACAGCTAGCGCATACTGAAGCTTATATGTTTAATATGCACTTTGGAAACATAATATTGTTATATCAGTATATAGTATTATCATAGCTTGATTGTTCTGAAATACATGGATAGTGAGCTAATTAAGTGAGCTACGCAGAGTTCGTGCCTACCTTCATTATAATAATTAGATCGCAAAAAAACCAACAACAAAGGAACAATGGCATACTCTCTCTCGTCTCTCTCTCTCGCATTGTCTTTATAATAACAGTGCGTATAAAAAAGTACACACTTTGAAAATATCCACTAAAATCATTATTTCACAATATCGATATGGTTTTTTTCTTATACAATCATGGGTGAGGTTTTGTTCCATCGGATGACACTATGAATACTGACAATATTTTACGCTTGAGTGAGTACTGGCTACTTGTGTAAAACTCGCAAAACTTGGTTTGCGTAAAAATGCCTCTGTCTTGAATTTGGTCGACAGTGCCATTACCTGCATATTCTCTGTTAAGTATTAATAATTGCTTTGAACAATAATTGAATCCGTAATCCTGTACCTAGCCATCCCTCCAATCCTCCCTCACAAACACACACTCAAACGCCCTAGACAAAATACTATACTATAGTGTTTTGGGGTATATTTAATGCACATGTCAACTGTTATTATGAAATGGAAAAATACATATATAAAATGTCCTTGAAAGCAGGCACCTGGGAACGATTTTGTTACTGGGGGTGCTGTGAGCACAAAAAAAATGGTCCTTAGCACTCTCTTTTTAAGTCCTAAACATCTGACAAGCAACAAAAAAAAAAAGAAGGTCCTCGGCCTTTTGGGGTCTCTTTTTAACTACTTTTTAGCTACAGCACCCCAGCACCCCCTACATCCTCAGCCTTCTAGGGGGTGCTGTACATTTCCTCAAAAAACCTGGGGGGGGGGGCTGCAGCACCCCCAGCATTCCTGGCTCCCAGGGGCCTCCTTGAAAGATATACCAATTCAGAAATATTTTGACAGTTGGTGTCATTATAACACAGAATGATTACCAATTATACATTGCTTAAATCATATGTATTGAATTATATATATAGCATTTCTCTTTTCTGAAGTTAGTAGGCCGTGAAGTTCATTGCATTGCAATTATGTTAGGTAGTATTCTGATTTCTGATTTTCTATTTGTCGAGTTTGTTTCTTTGTAAATAAAGAACCCTGTGGAAGGGGAAAAGAAAGATATTTTCTCTCTCTGTTTACTCTTTGGGGTGTCCCAATCATTTATTTTGCTTCATGTCGGCTATGTATTGATTTCTTATAAGTGGAAACTGGATGTACTTTTGTTTGACTTAAAAAAAAAGGTCGACTAAATGAATGAATGAATGAATATATATAAAAATGTTGTAAACCTTTCTTGACGTTAGATACAACGAATAAAAGAAAATTCAAGGTGTGGATTAATAAGTTAAAATGTAGGGGTATTTTTTCCTCTTATTTTAGGCAAAGTATGGCAAGCATGATTATGAAGACGTAATTTTCACATAATATAATAATAGCATTTATAATGCGCACATATCCAATCCAAGGGATGCTCAAGGCGCCTAACAAATTAACATACATAATAATTATGCAATAAAGATAAGAAAATTACATAGGACAGAGGAAGTAATATTGAATAGGTAACACTGTGAAATTATAAAATCAACCAAAATACTCTGACATGAGATATGTTTTCAAGTGTTTTTGAAACATTGTTTGAGTGGGTGATATTCTAACTGAGTGCATAAGGGAATTGTATTCAATACTGGAATGGTGTATTTGGAAACAGAAAATATATAATAAGTAAATCTCATATAGAATACATGTAGAACCTCATAAAATCATGATAGACGAGAATCTGCAGCTAAGCTACATGACTGATCTAAATGAACATCAATTAGGAATTTCATCTGCATGTATTCCAATCACCTAAATCGACCTATGAGGGAACCAAGGAAAAATACTTTGGAATGAATACGAGATATCTTTCAGAGTGGTTTTGGCCATGATGAAGATTTCCAAAGAAGTTGTATTCATAAATCCAGGCACAAGAATACACACTTGGCATATATAGAACGATTGCTATTAAAGTCTCTGGCAGCCCATTGTCACGTCATGAGGATGAGGATGTATGCATCTATTTTTCATCATTTACATTCCAATTACATGTCTTTGGTAGCTGTCTGCCTATATATGCTATGGTACAGAAACTAATATTTGCATTTTTTAAAGAAAGCAAGGCCACAAAATATGCACGAAGTAAATCACATTTCCATCTATATTGACACTGAGTATTACCTTGTATTATATTGTTTGCACCATTTATATTGTAAAAGCACTGTAAATGTGAAATATGAAACAACAAACTGAAAGTGAAACCTTTATCGATTCAATGCGACCGCGTGTCATTTAATAAAAATGTCATTAAGCATCATTGAATATTGGTTTAAATGTGTTTCTCCCTCCCAGTTCACTTATGTCATAATATAATATTGTTATGCATTTCAGATCTAATTGTTTGATTTTGGTAAACAAGATTAAGGAAGATCAATTTTAATTCATTCAACGTACATGTACGCCGAAGGCCGATTATTATTAGACAACATTTTACAATACCAAAAGAAAAAGAGAAGGAAAACCTGATCAATTCCCCCTTTAATATAGAAGTTATAGCACAACGTGCACTTAACCCGTGATTGGCAGACAAGTCTGATCATTTTTATGAATTTCTATCCTCAAAAACGAAATTTCTTATCCATTTTCCCATTATGAAAAATTCACAAGGACCACAACAAATTTGAATATTGAAAAAAAATCCACTATTCCGTTCACCTCTTCCTAGATGTATATCCAAAACTATTACGAAATTTAAAGATAAGATTTCTCTCGAAAGATAAGCTATTTCATGCACTTATCCAAGAGGGCCAATTGGCGGAAATTCATCAAAATCTTGATGAAACTTATATTCTTACATGACTTAGGAGCAAATATTTTAGAACTTTGAACCTTTTTGAAAAATAGGTGTCGTAGTCGAGTGGTTTAATCTCTTGACTGGGAATGCAAAGGTCGTGGGTTCGAACCAGGCACGGTATTTTTATCCTTGAGCAAGGAATTTTATCTACATTGCTCCTCTCCACCCAGGTGTTCAATCGGTACCCGGTAGGATGCCAACGCCATTGGGGCTGGAATAGCATACATGCGCCTATAAAATGGCAGCCAGATCACTGGAATGCTCCAAAGGGAGTGGAGAATGTGCACTTTAAATGCAGAATCGTAACTGAATCCAATGACCGGGGTAATAATACACTGTGAAGTGCTTTGATCAGTTACTTAATTGGAAAGGTGCTATATAAAAATGTATTATTATTACTATTATCATCAGTATTCATGTGATTATTAAACAATAGCAAACGAGGAGAAGTCACATGCATGCCTAAGACCATGCAACTCTACGGTCCCCATGACGTGTAACTATACTCTGGAGGTGGAATGGTACACGACAATGTCAAGAGCGTGTTATGACTGTCCATGTAACCTTGAAGACTGTTCACGAGAAAGATGCATCACTGGAGATGGTGTACCCCGTCCCATTGTGACAGCTAACAGAGCCATGCCAGGTCCTCCCATTGAGGTAAATCATTTTCATTTAGATTCTTATACCACAGTCACACCATCAAGACCAACTACAGTCCGACAACAAGGCCCCGTTTCATTAAACTTGTTATCAAGAACAAGTTACAATAATTGTTATAAGCTACTGAAATCCTTGAATCTGATTGACTGAGAGCAAATTTGTCATAGAAATGGGGAAGTTATTATTGATAACAATTTTTTTGAACGGGTACCAGATCAAACAAAATTACACGGAACTGCTAAGAATCGCTCTTAGTATTTCGAAAGTGCGACGTTTTGAATGAAAACAAAGGAAGAATCTTTGAATGACAGTTTATCGCCATTTGTTTTAGCATCATCCCTCATAATTATATAGACCTGAAACGGGATCATTTTGTCTCCGCTGGTAGCAAGGTCATGATGGTAGGGTTACACGAGAGGGTAGAGACTGTGCATTGTTATGGAAGAGTTATGAAAGGGGTACCCACGGACTTAATAGATTAATAGATAATAGCTTTTTAGAGCATGTTTTAAACACGTCATAAGTACATTATACAGCATGTTTACAATTTGTATTTTCATAAGATAGAATAATTATAATGGAACCAAGTTTCTGCAGTATAAATATTATCACCTTAAAATAAGTTCATATTTCTATTAGGCGAGGGAGCGTAGGAAATATAGGATTTCTCGTTCAAATTCGTATGCTGGCCACACGAATTCATTTTATATGCGCATTCAAATTCACCGATTCTGCCACCGTAGCTGTGTTTTATCATTCAAATTTGTTTTTTAGCATTCGATTTCATAAAACTGTCATTCAAAAACATTTTGTTTGCATTCGAATTAAAACGTTTTTCGTCTTTGGAGAATTCCAAAGTAGTCTTTCTACCACAGTCATAATCACAATCACAATGTACACAAATATAAATGGCCCCAAAGAGATCATGACCGCCGAATAAATTTTCAAAAAAAAAAATGAACAAATAAACAAACATGAAAATAAAGCGATGTCCCAGCATGTAATGTCCCACACCACACACTTTGCTAATTCTACATGTCGGTGATGTGACTAGGTATAAAAAAAATTATATATGATCGTTCAGTTGCTAAATAGTGTTGATTTAGTGGGTATACAACCCTAGTGGGAGCAAGTGAAATGTTTGTTGCTCACTATACCGTATAATTTAAAATGAATATAGCACGGAACGAAGCTAGCGGATTTATATGAAGATTGGGTGAGATTAACATGATTAACGTGTTTATTTTGTCTGCAAAGCGTGTGAAGTTGTATGCAAAGAAATGAATTTGAATTCACGGAAGGCGTTATTGCGTGATCGCGAATCGTCTCGCTTTAATTTGAATGAAAATTCTCCAAAGACGAAACACGTTTTAATTCGAATGCAAACAAAATGTTTTTGAATGACAGTTTTATGAAATCGAATGCTAAAAAACAAATTTGAATGATAAAACACAGCTACGGTGGCAGAATCGGTGAATTTGAATGCACATAAAAGGAATTCGTGTGGCCAGCTTACGAATTTGAACGAAAAATCCTATATTACTCCCATGATATCGGAATTTTGCATTCACAAGTGCCCTTAAACACACAGGCAAATCACAGGCAAAAGGGGGGGGGGGGGCTGATGATTTTTTCTTAAATATCAAATTTCCAATTTCTAAATTTTGCGAGCGAGCGAAACGAGCGAGCAAATTTTTTTTCTCCAGTTTTTGTACAGATTAAGGAACATTGAAATTCTTAATTTCAGAGCACTAGAAAGGTTACTACTTATAGTTGTAGATCATTAATTGTGGGGTATATTTTGTAAGAGGAGGCAGCAAAGTTGATTTTCCCAACCCCATCACAGAGGGAAGCATCGTTCCGACACCCCTCCCCGCCCCCCCCCCCCCCCCCCCCCCCTGCGTTGCATAGAGAGTCTTGTTCAGTTTTAAGAAAGACTCAAACTATTAATATACATTATTGCCTGTTGAAAATGTGTATATTACAGCACTTGAAATCTGTAAAGGTATGGTCCTTTGGTAGAGGGGGAAAATGTGCTCCTCCCCATCGCCATGGCGCTACTGATAGAAGATACACTGCTTCTCATTATCTGCATGTATTTTAAGGGAGCGTGGAGACTTTGACTTTGTGATAAAATTTAGGTTTTGGAAAACTTCGCCCACTTTGGGTCCCTCTACTTGAATGATTGGGGGAAACTTGATTCATATTCTTAAGGATATTTCAAAATATGTCATATTACGTATTTTATGTTGGTTAAGATTGTGGATCCAGCTTACCTCTCCCTTTGAAAGAAAATAGAAAAGAAAAGAAGAGAAAAGAAAAGAAAAGAGAAGAGAAGAAAATAAAAGAAAGAATATAGTGATGAAAACACATCAATTGTTGTTGTTTTTTCATCGTAAGGTTTGTTTAGGAGATCGGATCATCGTTGACGTCATCAACAGTTTGGACAACGGTGAAGGTATCACCCTTCACTGGCACGGAATATTTCAGAGGGGCACACCTTACATGGACGGCGTAGGCATGATCAACCAATGCCCTATACATTCTCATACTTCATTCAGATATGAGTTCACTGCAGATAAGATAGGGACACATTGGTGGCATGCACACACTGATATCCTTCGAGTCGATGGTCTATCTGGTCCACTTATTGTGAGACAACCTGATGAGGTAAGGGATTCGGTTATCATTATGTATTTCATAATTATGAGGGTCTACTTTGCATAAATGAAAAGTGACTTTGGTGTATTTATTCTTGAAATAAACAGCCTTTCATCTGAAACCAATTATCCAGATAATAATCCAGTAATCTGAAGTTCGGTCAAATCCTAGTTCCCTAACTTTTTGACAGCTTTCTGAAAATCAGTCAGACCAAATATTTACAATTTAATTCTATACTAAAATCAAAATTTCCCCCAATAGTTTTCTAATAATTTGCGTTGTGGCTTGCGATGGATGTATTAGGCGTGCCTTTAAAAAATCCATTATTTTGTCTTCTTGATCAGGGTAATGCTCATAGTTCCCTGTATGACTTCGACTTGCCTTCACACACCGTATTCCTCACTGACTGGGCGCATGAGACCAGCACAGTTACTTTTGTAGTTGAGCATCATTTGTACTGCTTTGCCAGTCCAAAATCAATGCTCGTCAATGGCAAAGCACAATACGCCATCTACGACAATAGTTCAAGTAACACACAATACGTCACACCTAGAGAGGTATTCACAGTCCAACAAGTAAGTGGTTACTTCATTACATCTGAGGCCAGGCCCCTGGGAGCTGGGGGCCCCCAGAATTTTTGGAGGGGGTTTTCCCCGGGCGCCATTCATAGATAAGCAACTGCATACAAACAAAAACAAAAAAAATCTGCTCACAGCACCCCCAGTAACAAAATCGTTCCCAGGGGCCTGTCTGAGGCCAAAGTAAACCCATTTCATTCAAGTTTTCAGGAGAGAAATGGATTACTTCGATTATTTTACAGGGTTGGAAAAAAGTTTGGAATATTTTTATTCCAAGAATTATTTCTTGTCTTAAACATATCCCTCGTCATTTTAAGTTCTTCTTTGAGGTTCAAATAAAAGATATGTGTCCCTTTTTAACTTTAAAAGCACAACATTAAAAATCAGGCTTATCACACAGTGCAGAGGTCCACTTGGAATTCGGAAGCGTATATTTGCTGTTTTTGCAAATGTCTAACGAAAAAGTTAAATAATCAGATACAGTTTAATTGCTATACCGAAGTCCTCAAAATGACTGCAAACTGCACGTAGCTTTTTCAAAATTCCACGTGAAGTACAGAAATGTATAACAAGATGTTCAAACACAAATAGAGCAAATCTGACAACATGTGGTTCATTGGTCAGCCATTGTAACATGTTTAACAATATTACGTAATCTTTGGTACAAGATGGAACAGTAGACTTCATTCAACACAGTTAATCCGATTTGGATGAATTATTCATCACAATATAGTAGAAACTAGCATTTAAAATCAGACATACTCATCGCCAAAAAAATATTCCAAACTTTTTTCCAACCCTGTATAAATGTAAGGACAAGCGATTTTTATTTAGAATTTGAATACATTTGGGTAGTTGTCCTTGAATCTGAACCTTACTTTTAATATATAAATATATATACAAGTATACATAAAGTGAAATGAAATGAGAGAATAATGGTTACGTAGATTAAACCAAAATTCCCCAGAGCTGTCCTCCTTTTTGAAATGTTTGCAAAGTTTGAAAAGATGTCTCCGCCAGGTATCCACAGTTTGACAGATTAAAAAATCTTCAATTGGGAAATTATCTTTCTGACAATTGAATTCGGCACTGACTTACCTGTGAGCGGTCTCTGTGACGTAGTGGTAAATGCATATACGTTTTAAGTCAAAGACCAGGGTTCGATTCCCAGTGGAGGAGTTTTTTTCAATCTACAGGAAGGCTTCGCACCATCTTTCTCTTATTTCTTTTCACTATTTAGTGAACTAAAAAAATCATTTTCGTGTATTATATAAAAGACAACCTTCCCATTTATCTCATCTGATTTTTCTTATAAGGGTAAGAGATATTGATTCCGGGTGATCATAGCAGGGTTTCAGAATGTGGCGATGAAGATTTCTGTTGATGGTCACAACCTAACCCTTATATCCAGTGATGGTGAGGATATTCAACCTGTAGAGGTAGATGCCTTTGTCGGTTACCTGGGAGAAAGGTGAATTGTTACAAAATACATTAATTAAGATGTGGTTTCAAAAACATGTATATTAATTCCAAATGTAACGAACGTAAATTTTAAATTGAACATTAACTGAAATTTGTAATTAGTACTTTTTAGTAATTTTTTAGTAATTTCTATTTTGCTTCCCTAACCCTCACCCCCAATCGTACCCACACGCCAGCCAGATTTGAAGGGCTAGTGGAATGACCTCTGAATGTTCTGGCTCAGGATTTTAAAATGTTTATAACTTTTTTTGCCCAGAATATGCGCTCTTAAAAAGACATTGTGTGTCGCCTCTACTAGGAACAGGGCAAGTTCGACTATAACTCACACGTTTAAAGATAAAGTTAAATTCTGGTCATGTGATATAACTATCTCAGAGCAATTGAGAAAGGTTGATCATGTACATGTATACATAAGAATTGGTTTGTACCGTGAGGTTTTGGAATCAACAACAAAATGACCCAGTCTCCCTGAAGCACATGTACTGCACACAGAAATTGGTATATGACACTGCACACACATGTGGGATGAATATTGGTCCAAACACTTTTAAAGTCATTTCTCGTTATATATTTCGAATATGTGGGAATTTGAAGACAAATCTTTTTTAGGAACATTAATTTCCATAATGACGTCCTTACAAACTTACATGAAAAAGCTGACAAATTATTTTTCACCTTTAAAGATAACATCTCAGTTGTACTTCTTCCCATTTCGACCAGGTATGACTTCATCCTCCATGCTTCGAAGGATGTGGGAAACTATTGGTTGAAGATCAGGGATGACAGGCCTCCCGAAAAAGACAACATGAAAGTACTAGGTTTGGCCATCA
The DNA here is from genome assembly GCA_025617745.1 of Heliocidaris erythrogramma. Classification (NCBI taxonomy): domain Eukaryota; kingdom Metazoa; phylum Echinodermata; class Echinoidea; order Camarodonta; family Echinometridae; genus Heliocidaris; species Heliocidaris erythrogramma. The sequence continues at coordinate 4,338,063 of CM046868.1, forward strand.
TTAGGTATGAAGGGGCAGAACAATCCAATCCTATGGAGAACCCGTCTGTGGAAAGAGAAGGCGTCGTTTTCCAACCGTGGAACACCACCTCTTCCTCAGACGTAATTACTACTGAGCAGCTGAGAGCTCTAGGTATATACATTTACCATCATTTTTTCCCTACAGTCTCACCCAGATAACAAATCAACGGGATGGGAGTAAGGCAGAGAGATAAGGGGAATTCTGAAATGAAATGAGGTTGGGTAAAAATGAGAACGTAAGGTTATTACAGTATTCAGAATCTTGGCCGGATTTATTTCACGAGCGATCTCCACTTTTCTTTAGGATTATACACCATACAGTCAGATGGATATTGTGTCATTGGAATTACCCATAGAATTGACTTGGCCATATTTTCAGACTAGGGTTATTGCTGACGAAATTAGATTGCTATGGAGACAGGTCCCTTGCAACAGTTAGTTCTCTTGGAACTATTTCCTTTTGTACTTGAAGTAAATTATATTTACAGAATAGTTTATTAAGCTCAGCTGAAAATATATCTCGTCTTTAAATATTTAGATTTTCAGCTTAGTGAACTGTGGATTATCAGTTGAAATTATTGCTTTGTATATTTAATAGTGATGTGCCTTGACAGTTTTCGGATTGTGTATTATTATGGATCAAGTCCGTATATTCTCGAAAGACTTTGCTTTAACAAAGAGCACAAGGGAAACTTTCTAATATATTGTTCTACTGTCAAAGTATTTTCATATTGAGTCTCGTTGTGCCCAGTATGGCTGCCTTCTGTAGGTCGTAGACTTGGGAGATTGTGGTGATGAGAATTTCGGATCCCTTCTTCACCATGACATTGTGTCCGATGGTTGCAGGGGTCACCTCTGCTTTGACGTTCCATATTCTCTCTATCTCTATCCTCAGGTCTGGATGTTTATGCCGTTTGTGTCTTCCCTTGACTGAATATTGATGTCATGAGGGATGGACACTTCGATAATGTTTACATTATTACCCTCTCTAATGACGATATCTGGCTTGTTGCAGTTGACGGTTATGTATGTCATGATACCACGATTCCAATTATATCGCACTCTTATTGGTCAGGGTAATCGTCTGCGGCTGGTGATCCCAAGGATGGTTACAGGTTTCATTTCCTCGATCTCGCAGTATTTGCCAGTGGATATGTTTGGCAATAGCATCATGTCTGTTTGAGCCACGGTGGGGCATCCTCACACCAAGTGCATCAGCGTTTCAGGTTCTTTACCTCACATTCTGCATGTGTCGTCAATATATGAACGAGTATTAACTTATCATTTACCCGAGTTCTGACCACTTGATCTTGTATGGCAAATAAAAATCCGTTCCACCCTTGAGACCAGCAGACTTCAACTATTTATGGGTGTCCTTTCTATCGACAAACTGCCGATGTGTTTGTTTCTCGTGATGGCCATGGAGATGGTTTGCCTGCAGTTTTTCTTGTAGTTCTCGTTCCAATGAACATTTCATTTTGACTTTCTCATTACACGGTAGTGTCATCTGCAGTTTATTTAGAATCATTGAGGCTTGTTGACAGGAAGAGTAAATAGCTTGTTTTGGGTCATGGTCTTTGAGTCGCATTACTGAAAAAAAAAAGAATCCTAATTAGAATTTAATTCGTCATGAGGACGAATTAGGTGGTCTGTCTTTCAATTGGTATGATCATCATTGTAATCAGGATGATCATAATAATGGGGAAATACTATAAACTGAACATAGGAAGTCAAGAATGCGACGCATGAAAGTAATGATCATGACGGTGATGATATTATATCATCACCATCATCATTATATCATCATGACAGTGGTGATGATAATGAAGTTGATGATAATCATCATCATCATCATGAATATCATCATGACAGTGATGATGATAATGATGTTGATGATAATCATGATGATGATCATTATAATTATCATCATAACAGTGATGATGATAATCATCAGCATCATCATGAATATCATGACATTGATGATAGTGATGCTGATGATAGTCATCATCATGAATATCATGACAGTGATGATGATAATGATGTTGATGATAATCATGATGATGATCATTATATCATCATGACAGTGATGATGATAATGATTTTTATGTTAATCATCATCATCATCATGAATATCATCACAGTGATGATGATAATGATGTTGATGATAATCATGATGATGATCATTATATCATCATGACATTAATGACGATAATGATGTTGATGTTAATCATCATTATCATCAACATCATCATGAATATGATGACAGTGATGATGATAATGATGTTGATGATAATCATGATGGTGATAATGATGATGATGGGGATAATGATGATGAACATGACTGCAATGACAGTGACCTTAACCAATGCCAAATATAAAAGAGAGATCACATTTTGTTATGAAGATACGACCATAAGTTGATTTTTAAAAAAGTTGCTGGAACTTGACGTTATTGGGACTGATGACTGACTAAAATTTGAAGATAATTGACGAAGCCAATTTTGAGATTGCAGGATACTTGGGAGATAAACCCAATAGCTTTAATACACGACAGGGAATCACAATTTCCATAGGGTTGTACACAAACTACTGCACACTACTTTCCAATAGACAAAACACGCAAAATAAGGCAGTTTAGTACATGGTTTGTGATTGTATATGATATAATAGTCGAAGAAGATGGTAAAATGAAAGGCAAAACGAAGCAAAAAAAAAAATTTTTTTTAATGGACCCACCGGGGATCGAACCTGGGTCACCGGAATGGGAGGCAAGTGCTATAACCAATATACCAAAATATTTCCCATAGAGATAACACGTAAACGAAAAACGGGATTCTCAAATCCCATTTTGTAGTTAAAAATTGGGCATGATCCCGACATCTGATCAAAAATTGGAGACCACACTTATAAAAGCTTATAGTCTCAGCTACAACATATTAAAATCTGGAAGAAAATGGACCAAAAACAACTGAGATACAGCTCAGAGAACAATGTCATGTAGATTCATGATTCGAAAAAAAATCATCTTCCATAGACATAACACGCAAATAGGGAAAATTCTGACATGGCATCTTTAATTGAAAATTTCACTGTGATGACGTCATCAAAATGAAAAATGGTGGTAACTGATTTTGTAGGAAATTGCCTCAGCTATGACATATCAAAATCTGGGCGAAAAACGACCAATAATTACGAATCTAGAGCCAAATTTGCATAAATGTGATGACGTCAAAACATGAAAAATGGAAATTTGGATTTCTGGTGCCATTTTGATGACGTCATAATGTTTATAAGGGTCAAATGATACATGAAATCATATCTATGATTCATACCCTACCTGATGATGAAAAAAAATTGGGGGATTTATGGACTATTTAAAGAGCTAGAGTTAATTTTGTAGAGGCATGTTTTTGCACGTTTTTACGTTATTTTCGCCATAGATGCGTGCACGGATTTTGAAGTTTGACGCGCCCGTACGACCTTATTATTGATTGAAATTGATTCCAAGTTGATGGAAATGATGAAGAAAAGTGTCAGGATTGCAAATCAATCGAAAAAAACAGTGTTTGAACGTTATTTACGACTTGCGCGCGCGTAAAACGCGCGCGCGGACACTTACGCACGGACATTTTTGAAATGCTCAAAATGACCTGAAACGTGTGCAGACTTGATCCTACGTGATTTTGAGCATTTTTAAATTTTGACGCGCGCGTACGCGCACGTCCTGACCTCTAGATGACCTGTGAGGACATGACTTGATGAATCGTCATCTGAAGTTTATGTGATGTGAATATAGTTGATTTTTGATGACCGATGATGAAGATATAATCGATCTTGTAAATTTACAAAATGGCGTCTTGATGACGTCACGATGACCAGATGACCTCCAAAAGCTTCATGGACCATGTCCATGATCGACCTCATACATGACATGAAACTCGATGACATTGACCTGGCCGATTTTGAGATTTGGAGGGTACAAAAATTTGTAGGAAAAAGAAGAAATAAAGAAGAAAATTCTGACAAAATTAAAAGGTGATCTGTCGATACCGACAGACCACCTAATTATCTGTATTTTCAGCTTCGCCTTTAGAATGTTCTAGTACTTCATCGATATAATCCAAAAGCGTTAGACATCGAGCGCCAGTGTGGGCAGTTAGTTTTTTGCCGTCTTCCTTCCCGCTTACTCGATCTCAGTGTCACCCAACAGCATGTTTCGCTGCGTTGCGTAGGCTTGTTTTGACATATGTATAGAATTGGGCATAAGCATGCGATTGGTGACACTTTTGGAATACATGCAGTAACTACTTTCGTAGACGTGCTGTGTTCACCAGTCTGCGGTAGAGCTTGGATATTAATATGTTCGCATCTTATAATGTTGACTGTCAGATGCATCGCAATGTGGGTAGAAAGAATGTCCTTGATTCTCAGCAACGTTTTTCTACTTTTCGGCAATTTCTTCCAACTGTTCTAAAATTAGGATCGAGTATGCTCCACGCTGTGTGATGTTATCTCTCATTTGTCTGTCAGCATTTTCCCGTGGCGTATTTTGTGGTGATTGGGCTTTCTCACTCTCTACCAATTCTTTCAATAATTGCTGGTGATCCTCGAGATTTACCATCTCTATGACCGCTTTGTACTTCAGCAAATGCATGCTTGGTTATGCATATCGAGATTATTATTATTATTATCATATTATCATTATCATCAATATTGATGTTATCATCGTCATTATCATTATTATAATTACGGTTAATATACTTGACAACGATCCTCAAGATCGTTTTCTTATACCACATGATACTATCCTAAATAGTTCCGTTCATAATGACGTTCGTCATCTCTCCATAACTTTTCATATAAAAATGATGTTTACACACTGGTTATTTTGTACCCTAGAAAATGCCAGCCTCCCGCAGGAAGGAAAGTTGACTGCATATGTTAATGTCGATTACAGTCAGGTTTGATCATTTCACATTCTTAATGTCGGTCTTACAATATTTCCTGCTAAACATTAATTACATCGTGACAAAATTACTTCTTACAGCCAAATGAATTTTAGCATCTCACTTTGATCACAATGACAGTGAGGTACACTGTAAAAAATAACTGTAAAACTACAGGTTTTTTTTGCCCTTGAACTTACAAGTTATTGCCGTTTTTTCAATTTTACAGACTTTTTCCTCTAAAACAACAGCAAGTTTGTTGGTTTATCGGAAATCAGCATATATTTACAATCGCTCGACATAAAAAAAACTGTTAAAAAACATTTTCTCAAATTTAAACCGCGGTCTATATGTACTGTGGAAAAACGGGCATTCCCGGCATCCTGACTGCCAGGAATTTCCTGTGAAAAAAACGGCATTTTTTTACAGTGTACACATGAATGATTTGAATAACCAAAGCTTCTAGCAGGATTGTAGCGGGGTATAATCCTGACAGAAATCTCTTCGTGGCCTTATCCCAATTTTGTTCTCCTGATCATAAATTTAGTAACTGTCATTTCTGATCATGAGTAATATTTGAACCATATCCCATAAAAGGGGATTAAACATGTAACGTGAATTTTAAAAAACAATTTTATCTAAGCAATATTTTTTCGATCCTAATTCTTATTTAAGAAAATGTTGATATATCCTTATCTTGCCTTACGAATTACCTGAACGATGTGTACCTGTGCTATGGACGTCACAAACATGACTGTGTCCATCCTTTCATGTAAGTAACAGCACTTTATTTCTGACAGGCTGGGGACGACCGATACTGGGAAGACTTCCACAGTCCCCAGGTAAACTATCGTGCATTTATCTTCCGGGACTACCCGCTGCTCTCACAATATGATGACGAAAAGAACGACGGTGAACTGTGTGATTTCTTCGACGAAGATATGGACAACACTTGCAGAGATCCTTCCACATTCTGCAAGTGTACTCAAGTACTTAATGTGAAATTGGACCAGGTATTGAAAGGGGGCGGTACGTTTTCTGGGGGCAGGGGAGGGGGTAACAGTGATTAGGGAATGTTTTTTTTAATAAATATTTTGGAGGTACTGGTTTAAAGCAACATATCAGTTATTTTTTACACGACACAGGATTGAATATCACTTGTTCTAAAGCGTTTTTTCCTGCATATTGGTATTGTTAAAGATAGTAATGAGAATTAGATTTAACAGAATTTGTTCTATATTACGATGGTTTCCATTTTCTAGGCCTTATTTTAACATGTATCAGGAAAAGGCACTTGATAAATCCACTTATTATTGTTATATTTTACTACTCTTATGGCACTATTACCATCATTGTTATTACTTTTATCATTATTATTATTGTTTTATTAGTATTATTATTATCATCATCATCATCATTTCGGGCAGTAGGATACTGCATAGGATACTAAACAAATCAGTCATATAAAAATATCGGTTTAAAATTATCCGATATGCGAACAACATAACGGAAAATAATAATCGAATATACCTTATATTGAGAGGCTCCATTTGAAATTATGGATTATCTGAGGTGACTGGCATAGCACTATTTACTGAGGGACGCAGCCCCGAAGAAAATAGTAATTATGCCAGTCATCGAATAATCCATTATTTCAGCTGGTGTCTCGAGAAGAGTGTATAGTATATTTGATTTATATCCTACAAGAGTAATCCTAGATAGATACAAAATTTTAAAAAATAAATGTAGAATCAGAGTAGACCTACATACACTGAGAGGCTCGTCATGCACAAACATTATCACGATACATTTACGACATATCGATAGCTTCGAAATATCCACAATAACAAAAATGTGACGTCAAAATATCGGTATAAAGAAAAATAAAAGGAGGTCTGACGTCACGCGACATCCATTTTTTTTCTTCATGGTGAAAGTATTTCATGTCACGTGAGACAATCCTTGCACGATAATTGTGTGATGTAAGATATAAAACAAAATAGAACAAATCAATTATTACGAATGATTGTCTCATAAAAAAAAATAATACGATATAATCTTGCAGCTTCATGTTCCTGTGACATACCATTATAATTCTCTAAAATGATAAACAAGGTATAGGCCTAGGTACGTAGGCAATAACATCAAGACCCGTTTGAAGAAAGTTTTAGATATGTTAGAATGTGTCTTTGCTCCTATTTGTCTCATTCCTTGTCTTTATTCCTATGTTTCGAACACATAAGCTTCATGCAAAATACACTTCAGAAATTTTTGACTGTATATCTTACAGACTTTGGAGCTTGTCCTGATCAATGAGAGGAAGAGTTATGTTGACGTTCATCCTTTTCATCTCCATGGACACGCTTTCCGTGTGCTGGCACAAGAAAATCTGGTCAATACAACAACCAAAGAAGAAGTTATCCAGATGGACGAAGGTATTTCTTCATTCTTTCTCATATAGTCTTGGTAGTTTCTTCCTCAGAATAGGTGTTCTGATTGCATAGCACCATTAGGCATTATGTAAAATAAAAAGAGTAACCTCGCTAGTCATATAAGGACCGCTATTCATAAGGACCATTTATTCATAAGGACCGCTACCCATAACACGTGACTAAATGAATAGCAGTTTTGTATGATTAGCGGTCCTTAGCGAGCAAACCATGGACAAATTACCTCGCTATTCATAAGGACCTCCATTCAGAAACACCATTATTCATAAATATTCATAAGGACCGCTATTCATAACGGGTGTTAAATGAATAGCGGTCCTCATGAATAGCGAGCGGACCCGAAATAAAAATACAACATTTTTAGCAGACGATAAAGTAAAATTCTTGTATGGGATGATAATACTACAAACTGCGACTCGTATCATGATTTCAGAATCTCAAAACTAATGATATCACCAGTTTGCTACCTACGGAAGCGTTAAAAGTGCCATTCTACTTGTCGACTTGGCAAGATAATTTATGTCACCATGACGACATGAACCTTTTTGTGAAGTCCACTTGGGAAGACAATTTATTTCGCTATGTCGACTAATAAAAGTTGATGAGTCGACATGGTAAATTGAATATCTTTACATGTCGACATGATATAGATATTAAATCAAACTGACAAGAGAGGGAAATATCTCGTCATGTCGTCATGGAGAATGACACTTTAACGCTTCCGTAGCTATCCCTTCGACTGTCTTACAATCAACGCGAATCACGTTTCTGCAAATTTTATTGCAAATTTTGAAAATGATATGGCTGCTCGCGTGTTGGGAAGGGGGGTGCATGGTCTCTTAAGTTTTGTTTAACGTCATCGCAATTTCAATTTTGCAGTTCGCTCAAGTTCTGCTTCTCAACGACATTGATATGATCTCCACATATACCCTCTCGATATCATTATGTTCAGATGGTTTAATCATCAGAAACTATGACAACCCTCCCAAGAAGGATACGGTGATCGTCCCGAGTCCAGGGTACACTGTCATCGAGTTCTTCGCCGATAACCCTGGATGGTGGTTCTTCCATTGCCATGTAGAATTCCACGCTCATGTAAGCTATATCTTGAAGTCTGAGGATAATACATTTTTTTCAGAAAATCATAAATCAACACTAAATTGTTCAATTAATCGGGGTTCCATTTATCAGAGTGTCGATTTTCTTTGCATCTGAAAAATACTTCAACCAGTCCCTTATGTTCTTTTTTCGGCACTCCCTTTCCTTAATTTCTGTTTTGACTCACTCCGGAATCAACTCTTGCTGTTAGAGGTGTTCCAATCCATAAATGGAAAAAATAATATAAAATGGGGTGAATGACCGAACTATATATATCTTACTTCCTCTAATCATTCAATTTGTCAATCATGGGCTGTCACATTATAATCACTCATTTTTCCTATATTTTTCTCTAGACGGGTATGGCCCTTGTAATTCGTGTTGGTGACAAGTCAGATATCCCACCGGTGCCACCCAACTTTCCTCGCTGTGGAAATTACCCGCCCCAGTCTGATGGATCAGAACCTAATGCACCGTCATCGGTTTCTGGGGTCACGATTGCTTTTATTGTCCTGACTATTGTGTTTTTCCTTATCGCTTCCATTGAGCTCATATATTTTGTTTGCTGGCCCAAATATCGCAGTAAATTTCCATGCAGCAATTAACCTAAGTAAAGCAACATGGCGATGACAGGACATGACAACTAAGTATAGACGACAACTAAAATTAAGGCAGCTTAACTGATGATCTGTGTAAAAAAAGTTATTGTAATGACTCTCATCTTAACACTTACGTTCAATATATTATTTTGTACTTTAAGAGTGTTTGTCTGTATAGTAAAAAGGTACCTGTAGTATCAAAATAATTTTACTGCTGACTCTGATCGATTGCTGTCGATTGTATAATATAGGCCTACTGGAATATACAAGCACACGTAGTTGTGCCTTCTTGTATTATCTTTTTCTCCTTTTACCATATTTATCATGTTTATATTGATGAGTTAACAGTCCAGAAATATCTAACAAGTTGTGGATTGTATTATATTTGTACATGACAGAGCAATCAATTTTTAAGAATGACTCCAAATTAAATTTCTACACTATATAACTTGTCAATTACCAACCAAACAGCAACCCTCATAGATAATATTTTTTGTAATGTTATTCCGTTACCTGAATCAGGAATCATTTTATCTGACATATCATATCACTACCCAATTTTCTCACGAAGTCCTTGTATTTTTAATAAAAGAAGATACCCCTTGCAAAGATTCAGAAGAGTAACACCTAATAAAATAGCGCGATTGAAAGAAAGTCTTGAAGATGCTGATTAGACTGAAGTTTATAGTTCGCATGATAAAAATACAGCTTGTAATATATTTATGACTAGTTTCATGTCACATTTGGATAGTAACCTTCCATTAGTGAACAAATGCTCAAATTATAAAACATTCCAAGACTTCCTTGGATAAATAAATCAATTTTGAGATCTATAAATCGAAAAAACAACTTATATTACGCCAACAAAATACAGCGTTCTGAAAAGTCTCACCGTAAATATACTTCTACAAAAATGTTCTCACTAAAATATTACGTATTGAAAAACGAAAATACTTTACTATTCAGTTAATTCTCTTCACGCATGATATTAGTAAAACATGGAAAATCATAAATAGTGCCATTAATAAGAATAACGATAAATCACGTATAACAAACATTAAATATGACAATGTAGAAATTCACGATTCAGTACAGAGAGCTGATACGTTCCATCTCTCAGGTAGGACATAATCTTGCAAAAGATATCCCTCCAACGCAAAAGAACACCAGCCAAATCCAATTCACTATTTTTGTCCCTATACATAGAAACGAATTGATAGATATAGTTCATAACTTTAAAAAGAGTACTAGACACGATGACATTGATAATATTTTATTGAAAAACGTTATTAACTATATTGTCGATTCGTTGGTATATATATTGAATTTATATTTGACTAGCGGTGTTGTTCCTGATTGTATGAAAATTTCCAAGGTTATACCGATTTATAAAAAAAGGAGAAAAGGATAATATATGTAATTTTAGAGCAATTTCACTCCTACCTGTTCTTTCAAAAAATCTGGAAAAAATAATATACATAAGACTTCTGAATTTTCTTAATAAAAACAACATAATTTCTAATTTTCAGTTTGGCTTTCGCCCAAAGCATAGTATATTCCATGCTATACTTACCTTTGTCGAAAAAATTACAAAAGCTATTGACAAATTCAATCATACTGTCGGTGTTTTCCTGGACCTCTCCAAAGCCTTTGATACCATCGATCATAGATTACTTCTCTACAAATTGAACAATTACGGAATTCGTGGCTCGGCCTTGGAGTGGTTCATAACTACCTAACAAACCGCAGGCAATTTGTACATATAAATAACCAATGTTCTTCTATACTAGATGTAGATTGTGGTGTTCTCCAAGGTAGTTTACTGGGCCCCCTATTATTCATTATCTATATAAACGATATCCAAAACTTATCCAATACTCTCTCCTTTATCTTATTTGCAGATGATTCGCATGTGCTCCTCTCACATCCTAATCCTGATATTTTAATTAACATACTGCTTATTGAATTGTTACAATGGATAAGTTGTCAGTCAATTTACAAAAAAAAAATGTATGCTCTTCAGCAATTCTATAGAAAACTTACCACATAATATTAAACTAGATAATACTGACATTGAAGTCGTCACGTCAATGAAATTTCTAGTTCTGGTAATAGACGGTAAACTCTCATGGAAAGTACATCATGTTGATAGTATTTGCCGAACAATCTCTCGCAATATAGGGATTATAAATAAGGTTAAGTTTCTTTTCTGCCAACTTCCTCCTTGCTAATGCTTTTCTCTACATTAATTTTGCCCTACTTAAATTATGGCATTATTGTTTGGGGGAATACTCATAATTCTTATCTTCATAGCATACTATATACTACATACTACAAAGAAATCTATGCGTGTTATCTGTAACACTTCCTGGAAATCCCATACTGATTTCCTTGTTTATCGAAAATAATATCTTCAAGATAAATGATCATCGCTCGTAACCTCGGTCAGTTTATGTACCAGTTGAATAATAATGCGCTACCGGCTCAATCTTTAATTCAATATTCAACAAAAATAAAACTATACACCAATACCCCACAAGACAATCTGACGAATTCCATCTGCCATTAACTAGAACTATACTAGCTAAATCCATATTCACTTTCACAGGCCCGAAGCTTTGGACCATTCTTGATGATAGCATCGCGAATCCCCCCTGTTTAAACTCTTGGAAATTTGAATTTAAAAAAATCTTTTCTAGGTAATTCTCAAGCGTCGGCTCTTTAACTCAACATCCCTCAACCTTCTTCAATTTATTTCACTCACTTATGTTCTCGATTATGTTCCCTTTCATTTTATACTGCAACCCGTATTCCAGTCGGTCCGTGTTTTGTTGTGTGTGTTTATAGGTAAGTGTCCTGCCTTCTCTCGTTCCTTCCATCCGCATGCCTTCCATGGCTTCGGAACGAGCGCATCATGAAAAAGGATGGTCTTCGGAACTACTAACATTTTTGAAAACGGGGCTCTTTGGAACTGGATTACAATATAAATATGATACTACGAAACTGGACATCGTTTCACCAAACCGTCACAAACACAAGTTCGCCGACATCCCATTGAAACGCGTGTTAATTTTAATACACGCGTTTCAATGCGATGTCGGCGAACCCGCACCTGTGACCATTTTGATGAAAGTAACGCTACCCTGGTTCCCACCGGGGTTCCCACACACAAGCTCCCATTCGCTAAATCATGCATGGCAAGTCTATGGTGTCTTCGAAACGGGCCGGGACGTGGCCACAGAACTCTGTATGCGGGACGGGTCAGAACGGCCGGAACGACGGAATGAAAAAAAAGCAGTGCTTTGGAACGGTTTTCTATCTTCTTTTTCTCAATAAGAATAAAAATGGTATGCTTTGGAACGGAAATTTGATTGTAAAAATGGGGGTCTTCTGGGCGGCACATACCCATGCACGCAAACTATATACTGAGTGCCCCCCCCCCCCGGGCCCTGTCCCTTTCACTTATTTTATGTTCTGTCTATCCGTTTTATGTATTAGTACGTTCCCTTTTAATATAGATACACTATTTTTGCAACTATGAGTTATAGGGGCTGCAATCTACAAGCCCAGCTTTTTAACAGTCCCCTCCACGACCAACCTAGTTTAAAATGTTTTTATGCCTATTGTACGCTGTAAACCAATTAATGTAATATTGTTCAGTTCATTGTTTTGCTATGTACATTGCAAACCCATGTATTTTATTTTGCTGGAAGTGGAAATAAACGAAATGAAATGAAATGAATTGTAATGGAAATCACTGTCATTTGTTTAATGGTTACTAAAAAAATAATGACGAAAAGTAACAAAGAGAGAGAGAGAGAGAGAGAGAAGGGGATATTGGTTACAAAAAGAAAAGAAAAAGAGAAAGGGTTATAAAGGTTTGAAGGGTCTTATATAGAAAAGATTCTGTAAAAAAAGAAGATGATTTCAGTTTGAATATGACTTGTGCATAATAACATAAACGTGATCATGCGTTTAAGGAAGAAATAGGATAATTATATTCTTAATAATGTCAAGGCTGCTTTAGTCTACTTTATAGATTTGTCGATGTAAATTAAGAGATGTTTTTAAAACATCTTTATTGTGCTGCTGTTACATTTTTATAAGAAGCCTAAAACATCGTAAAGGGCGGGGTTTAATATAGCAAATACAGTTCAATTCAATTCCAATTAACATTTATTTTCTTCCATTGATTTTGACAACATGCAACATCTGTACAAAATAGTACAAGTTACATGCATTTCTAAAATACAGTAGTATCAGTACAACCAAGAACTTGCAAAATTACAAGGAAGAGGGGGAAGAAGGCGCAGTCCCAATAAGCAGGTGCTTGTAGCGGTACGCCTGAATACACAAATACAATATAATTTAATGCAGGAAAAGAATAAAGGAACAAAGAGATGGAGAGGAGAGGGTAAAAGGAGGAGGACTGCAATATAGTAATAATCGTAATGGGGTTGTATGGCATGCATGGATAATACAGTGGTAAGATATACGGTGAGAGTAAAATATGGAAATATTCACTGGCATTCTTACAAAAAGATACTGGAAACAGGTTAAGATGATAGTAATCAAGCATAATAACAAAGCAAGGCATCACGGGATCTGAGAGGCGTTTACTGTTGGTAAAGTAAAGCAGAAATGTCAAAATATTCAGAATCTTACTGCAAAGTCAGCCCTATCAACTGGTGTGTGGCTTAAGAATTTTAGGTTACATGGCGTTAATATTGGCCTTTATGGAAATTAGTAGAAAGCCTTGCAAGGCAAATAAGGCCAAATTTATGAGGGAAATGCTGAGGTCCTGTAGCTATCCTGTTGCTCTGGCTACGGCAGCGACTTTGTCCCCTTTATTTCTTTATTGGACCTACAATAAGTGGTCCTATTATACGGCTATATATAGGCTCGGCTTTACAGGAAAATGTGACCACAAAATTATTACCGTCTCTTTATGACTCTTATTATTTAGAAGTATAGGCATGGACGTATAAGGTGAAGGGTGGCTGTTTGAGGAGGGCTGCAGCCTCCCTCCCTCCCTCCCTCCCCGAGAAATGTTATTCTGGCATCCGACATCTCATATGTGGGTGGTCGATTTGCATTTTATAATATTAGTTTATTTTGATGGAAAATTACACGTTCACTATACAATAATAAGATGTCAAAATTAGAAACTGTAAAATTGATATTCTGGTAAGCGACGTCAGCCGCCCCCACCCTTTCCGAAATTGTGCCCGTACTCGTAAGCCCACGCATGAGAACTGTACATATTATTATGCAGTAGTTTCTATGAGCCCTTTCACACTCACTTCGTTAGAGCGCTCTAAGAACCGTTCCTCCGGAGCGGTTCCCAGGTGAGTGTGAATGCTTAAGTTGTCCATAGGAAGCTCCAGAAGACCATGCACCTCGCGAGGTGGTCTTGAGGAACGGTTCGTAGTTAGACCGCTCCAACGCGCAGTGTGAAAGCGAAAACGATCCTAAAGCGTATACTTCAACCAGAAGTGAATATGTGTGTTCCGCGTGAAATTCCTTGATTGTCCTATAGTGCAGGCCATCGATAGAAAGAAAAGATAGAAGAGGAAATGATGGAAGATAGAAAGGTAAAATGATAGAATGAATAAAAACAGAGAAAAGCATAAGAAATTTAAAGAAAGAGAAGACGATAGGAAGAAAACAAGGAAAGATAGAAAGAGGAAATGATAGAATGATGAAAAGAAAGAACGGATAGAAAGGGAAAATGATAGAATGACTAAAAATAAAGAAAGACAAAAGAAAACAAAGAAAGACAGACAGAAAAAAAACGATAGAGTGATGAAAACAAGGAAAGATAGAAAGATAAAATGACAGAATGATAAAACAAGGAAAGATAGAAGAGAAAATGATAGAATGATAAAACAAAGAAAAACAAAGGAAAACCAGGAAAGAGAGAAAAATAAAACGATAAAATGATAAAACAAAGAAAAACATAAGAAATCTAAAGAAAGAAAAGACGATAGGATGATGAAAACAAAGAAAAACAAAAGAAGACAAGGAAAGACAGAAAGATAAAACGATAGAATGATGAAAGCAAAGAAAAACAAAGGAAAAAAAAAATCAGGCAGGCCGTATACTATACGGTTTGATTTCCCGGCGAAAAAAATTGACGCGCTGACCTGAGCTGCCATGCATAGCAACAAGACCACTTTGACTCGTTGAGCAATTTGAGACATAAAAAAGGCGCGGAGTGTGAAAGCAAACAAACCGTTTTTCAAGAACCGTTCCTCTAGAGCGGTCTAACTTGGAGCAGTCCAGCAGGGAGTGGGAAAGGCCTCTATAGTCCGTCATGAGCGGCTTATATAGCGGTAAAAAAACCCAAAGCAAACAAAACAAACATAGACGACATGTGGACCGGTATGAATGCATTGGGCTAATTTTCTCTTTTCTCTGATCAAGAATAAAAAGCCCCTGGCATTTAAAGTGCTTTTTCAGGGGTCCGCCAACTATATTCATGAGGACCGCTATTCATTTAACACACGTTATGTATAGCGGTCCTTATGAATAGTTATGAAAAGTGGTCGTTATGAATACCGAGGTAATTTGTCCATGGTTTGCTCGCTATTTATAGAAGGACCGCTGTTCATATACAAACAGCCGCGTATAAAGCTTTGACATTTGGGCAAATTCGAGAGAAAGATAACGGCTCGTAGTACCTTTTTTTAGGCGGAAAGCTGGTTCGACGCTCTGACTGCTTTTCAATTATTTGGGTGAAATACTGCACTATATTTAACAACGGGGCAGGGAGGGGGAGTATCCCCCTTCCCGCGCGAAGCGCGAAAGCTTTGACATTTGAGCAAATTCGAGAGAAAGATAACGGCTCGTATCACCTTTTTTTTAGGCGGAAAGTTAGTTCGACGCTCTGACTGCTTTTCAATTATTTGGGTGCAATACTGCACTATAATAACAACGGGGGGGGGGGGGGGGGGCACAGGGATCGAGGGGGAGTTTCTTCCTTCCAGCGCGATCAGCGCGAAAGCTTTGACGTTCTGACAAATATGAAAGAAAGATGACGGCTCGTGTTGCACCTTTTTCAGGCGAAAAGTTAGTTCGATGCCTTGACTGCTTTTCAATTATTTGGACTCAATACAGCACTGTATTTAACAGCGGTGGGAGCGCAGGGAGGGGGGGGGGTTCCCCTGGATAGAAAGATAACGGCTCGTAGCAACTTTTTAGGCCTTTTTTTCTCTCACTTCCCCCCGCTTTTTCGCTCTCGCTTTTTTTCTTCTTTTTTTTTGGCGTTTTTTTTTTGGGGGGGGGAGCGACCGCCCCCATCGCCCCCCCCGGCTACGCGCTTGCATATTTAGATATTATTTGTTGTTTAGCTCATCCAGTCATCCTTCTAAAGAAATTCTTGGTGATCATTATACCATGAATAGAAGTGAATGGAAGGGTGGGAAAGGACCATTTAGCCTTAGAGCCAGTCGAGACGAAGTAAATGTAGAAAATCAAGACAATTTAATACCGAAAATTCCCGACTGGCGATTATCCCGTCCTCTTGTGTCATTTGATACTCGAGGCAAAATACCAAAAAGGGATATGCTTGCAGCCGAGATGAAATCCATTGTTCAGGACAGAATAGAAATAATACGGAAAGGATATTTGCATGTATAATATACAGATGTGTCTAAACTTGAAGATCTCAGAACAGGAGCTGCGTTTTATGTTCCCCAATATCAGGTGATTAAATCTTTTAGATTGTCACATGTATGTATCATGAGAGCGGAACTCGTAGCCATTCTAATGGCTCTGGAGTGGTTAGACAGTTTCGTAAAGTCCTGTTCAGTGGTCATTTTTAGCGACTCATTGTCAGCCCTTCAAATGATCGCCTCATACTTTATTAGATGCGCTATTGTCAGTGAAATCTTACACAAAATTCATAATTTTTTGTCGAAGGATATTCTTGTCTTTTTTGAATGGATTCCATCTCACTGTGATATTAACGGCAATGAAATAGTTGATAAGGCTGCCAAGAAAGGCGCTCTGAAAAAACCATTTAGACATTGTTTTATCTAACACTACAAGCGAACTTGCATGCTCTCGGTTGGTTTATTATAAAAATATTTGGCAAAATGAATGGAATAGTTCAGAAAAGGGAAGATTTCTATATGCTCTGCAGGACAAGGTTACCGAGCAGGCATACAGAAAAGGCTTGTCTCGGAGAGATGAATGCCTGATCCAACAACTGAGAGTAGGTAAGTGTAGATTAAATTTTTATATATGTTACAAATCAATCAGCATTCTTCCGGTCTTTGCGAAGTGTGTAAATTATTTGAAACTATCGAACATTTCATTTTACGTTGTTCAAAATACGAAAAAGAGAGACACATAATGATTAGAAAGTTAAAACTCAATAACCCAACCCTTAAGCAACTTTTGACTAACCCTGATTATATTCGGGAATTATTATGTTATGTACATGCCACTAACCATTTTGGTTAGTCTGCTTTTTCCATTAACAGTTAATTAGTATCACGCGCATTGCATTTATCTCACAATTCTTAAACTGGATTATTGAATTTTTGCTATTTCGCTTCGGCTTTCGTGTACTAATTAAGGTGATGGAATATATATATATATAATTTGTTTTTCACTAATGATCTCATGCAACTAATAATCACCAAATGGATCGACGTTATACGTGGGCCTTCCTTAGCCGAAGTCCCACTGACGAAAGTGGCTGGCGCGTATAATCTAGAGAGATTGAAGTGCGCCATCATATTCAACTACAACAACAACTACAACATACAAAACCGTTATTAATAAAATGGTCCTTATGAATAGCGGTCCTTATGACTAGCGAGGTTACCCCGCATTTCCAAGGAAAAAAAATTAACTGTTCTTGTTTTCATTTTGCTTTTGTCATAAACTGGATGGTGACTCTTTTCAATGGTGCGCTCGTCTTGGTGCTTGTGATTCTGTTGCAACCCAATAAGATAATAAATTGATTATTTTGTAATGCCATTTATAGTCTGTATGCCAGGAAAATTAAAAATCTAACTTTCTCGTTCTTTAATTTTCCCTTTCCGTTTCATTTTCTCCTTCCCCTCTTTTTTTCCCCTGCCACAACCGGATACATGTGCCCCCGTACCCCACGTAGCTACGCGACTATAGGTTTATAAAAACAAAATTTAGGCCAAATAAACATAATTCCTAGTTTCTCGTCCCCAGGCTCCTTCCTTTTTCAGCCCATTTCTATTTTGTTTTTGTTACTGTTGAAAATGGACTAAATAAGAATTCGAACTTCTATATACAGACAATAAAGTAACAAAATCATTAATATAGATCTAATATATTTCACATTGTTTTGAGCCTCTCAAATGCATGTCCAAATGAAAAAAAGTTGAGAAAATTTCTGCTGAAATTGGTCCAAAGGTCTTTAATTAACAGGAAAATGTCAAATATTAAATATGATTACCCCCTCCTCCAATTTCGAAAAATTGGGATGAGAAACTAGGAATCACTTTTACTTGGTAAAAAATTTCCCAGATATACAACAATTTTATAGATCATCTTTGAAATTCTTAAAGTTCAGGTAAGATAAGATACATGTATTACATTTACTGGACGTTTTGGTTGCAGAAAAAGAGCGAGGGAGAGGGAGAGAGCTGGAGAGAGAGCGTGTGCACGTGTTTTTGTGGAAAAAGGCTATCACGTCGAAAATAGGATCCTGCCTGAAAGAGGATTTGGGAAGGAGAAAAATGTGAGATGGGGAGGAATAATGCGTATATTGAAATGTATAGGTGTATTTTAAAAATGGGAAAATGACAAAAGAACACGATACTGATAAAGCTTTTTAAAAGATGTGGGATTCCAATCAGCAAAATATATCCAGTTGGAGAACCCGGGCATCGATCCCGGTACCTCTCGCATGCTAAGCGAGCGCTCTACCATCTGAGCTAGCTCCCCTTCTTGAATTTCCCGGGGTTACTATAATTATTTATACGTGCTTTATTACGGCCTTAGCAGTCTCTTTTAAAGAGTTTTTATAGATTAATTCAGATTGTTTTAATATATGCATGCTTAATTTCATATGGAGATGATAACAATTCTTTAAAATTCTTACTGCTTTCCAATTTTTCTGTTAAATAACTTGAAATGTGACGCAAATAGAGATATCAATGCAGTTTGAATTCACAGTCTGGAAGTGAAGTTAGCAACAGCCTCGGATATGCGCTTGCATACAGTATGCACTAGTATACTGCACGTGTATTTTGACATTGGCATGAGAACAGACAAGTAAGCCAAGCAAGCTAGCAAGAGAAAAATTGTGATGTGATTGTGCCTTGTGAGTATATGCAATGACTGGATTGATATTTTCACTTAGATTTCAGTAAACAGTTCTACCTTGTTAAAGAAAATAAGTAGTGTCAAGTATCATAGTATGGCGCTAGCTTCGCCTACATACTCCAGCCTGAAACATGCATGTTTCGTCTGCGCGCAACCCGTCATGCCCGGCACTTGAGTTGCGGCGCTGGTGGCTTTGGTGCCATGGCATGGGCTCCCGATTCGCTATGATGGCGATACCGATAGGATTCGCTGCTGCGTTTCCGCTGCACTGGAGTTCACTCTAACTTGTTGTAGACACACAGGCTTTATGCTTTATATGATATTGAACATCAAGCCACACAGGGGAAGCAGTCTTCCATAGCCATATGGAGAGACAAGTAATCATTGCCGTGCCATTGCCACAACAATTCATCCATTTCGTATAGCTAACATGGCTAAGCCTAAAATTGTAAAAAAAAAAATCTTCCTCTTCCAGCCCATCCGACCATTTCAATGATCGGATCATGAGAAACATGAAAAGATTACAATTTATGGCGACATCGTCATCGATCTTGATTTAGGCCTACTTACCGTTCAATGGTTCATGTGTCATGTGTGTACCTTCGGTGTGCGATTAGCATTACCGGTACGCCTTACGGCGAGATCGGCACGGAATGTGCGCTGTCGATGAAAATGTCCAAAGAAGAGCAACTATATTAGTCCCAGAGTTAAAGGGGCTGCCTTATGCACAAAGATTGAGGAAGTTGAATATCCCTACCCTAGCTTACATACAGGAGGGCTCAAGGAGATATGATTGAAACGTACAAGATTTTTAATAAATACGATTCTGATGTAGGCCTAACCCCAAATCTTAAATTACAATCCAGAGATCAGACAAGAGGACATAGTACAAAATTGTTTATTCCTAGGACCAAAACTCAGAGATACAAAAATTCTTTCTATGTACGAATACGTAAACCATGGAATAATCTTTCCAACGACACCATTACTGCCCCAAGTGTGCACAGTTTTGAAGTAGCTTTGGATAGGTGCTGGAAAAATGAGCCCATTAATTACGATTATGAATCGCCTGCACCAGGAAACGATCCAGCCATCTTGAAAAGGAAAAAGAACTTGGAGTTGAATATAGAGGCGTAGTGCCTGCGTAGTGCCTGCGTTCAGTATGAACGGACTACATGCATGACAAGACAGTGCAACGCTGAACGGTTCTGACGTGGCATGCTGAATTTAACTGTGCTATTATCTCACACACACATACATGTATACATGTACTGCCATCTATGGCTATGCGTGCAGCGATGCAAGCTATTATCACAAATTTATTTTAGCAAAATGCGAAGCAAGGTTCACCGTACGTGGAACAATACATTTTGTATTTGCATGGTTTGCAATGAGTTTTTAGGAAATAATTTGGAGGGTGAATACATGTATGTCATGTGAAGGTTAAGCAAAGTAGACTACGACTTTAATAAGTTAAAGACAAGGTTGAGTTCTTGCCTAATTTGGGAAAGTGAAAAATAAGTTGTCTTTTTAACTTAGTTGTCATGGTTGTGAGTTTTCTCAGCCATTTTTTATGTCAATTTGAAAAAAACATACATCTACATGTAGTAGAAATGTCCCTTGAAAATGATTGCTCTTCAAATGCCCTCATATTTGAAATATTATGATAAATAGCTGAAATGTTCAGGCTGACCATTTGTGTCACATGTGTGTGCGTTTCAATAATACCCATTTCTGTTTGCAGTGCATGTGCCTTTTAGCAAGATTGGGTCAATTTCTTCTCATTTGATGATTCCAAAACCTCACAGTATACACCAAATCTTATGTAGAAATAATCAACCTTTTAGTAATTGCTTTATAGTAAAGACAGTGTCTTTCACAATGTGATTGCATGACCACAACTCAACTTTATCTTTAACCCTTTCAGGACAGGAATTATTTCGGGGCAAAATCTATCTCATTTTGTTCTTCAAATTGGCAATAATAATACATGTATTTTTCTTTTAGTGCTACATGGTTCTAATAAGGTGCAATGTCTCTGCAAACAATGTACATGGTTAAGAATTTGTCAAAGTTGAAAAAAAATTGCCAAGTTTGATTAAAAAGCAATGATTTTTAACCTCTCAATTTAAGGATTTTAAAACTTATTCTCCTTTTTAAAATTCCTTGCCTCAAATGCAATATGATCATGCAACCAAAGTGGACATAGTGGGTGCAGAAATTTTTTCTCTTTCTACTCATGCATCTGGTATATTTTTTAGAGCTCTGAATCAAAAGTTATTGAGCCAAACCACAAAATGTGGACAATTGTCTTGAATGGGTTAAAGGGGAAGTCCACCGTGATTACAAGTTGGTTTTAATAGAAGTAATAGAAGCAGAGAAATTAGATGAACAGATCAGTGGAGATTTGAGCAAAATACGATAAGAAATTAGAAAGTTACAAATTTGTAAAGTTGTAATCAATCAAACACAATATGGCAACTCTGTGACGTATCTTGCGAGCTCCTCACCCATTTGCCCTGTACCCCCAAATCATTCATTTCAATTTTCTCTAAAGAAAATATTCACTCATACATGCACCTTACATATAATCATTGCTCAATATGTTTTACACAAAACATGTATGAAACAGATCTATTCCTTAATCAAAAACTAAGAAAATTAAAATTTATGAAATTTTCTGTACTGAGCAAGTAGGAGAGGAGCTTGCAAGATATCTTTTCAACTTGATTTGATTCAGTCATGCAGAAAAATCCTTTTTGTTTAATACCTTTTGTTATTACATTTTCATTCAACAGATTTACTTGAACTGCTTTAGAGTTGAGCTCCTTCAGATTGTCGGTTTTGGGAGTGATAGATTGAGAAATGGCCAAAAACAAGAAAAGACGAAGCTTAACCTCCAGAGTGGAGCAGCGAAGCAAGGCGACAGAGACTAAACACAATCCATTTGAAGTTAAAATCAACAAACAAAAACACAACATCCTGGGAAGGAAGAATAAACATGGAAAAGGAATGCCTTTAGTTTCCAGGTCAAAAGGAGTGCAAAAAGTAAGTACTGGAAATTCTACTCAAGTCCAGCCATCTTGCCAGTACATAACAACATTGGTGTTGATACCAAGAGTGAGGAATTTCAGAAATAAAAACCTTGTGTAGATTCTCCCAGCAAGGGTGCCGACAGGGGTAATAAATCAGTCAATGCCTACTTTCAATCTCCAAAGTTGTTCTGGTCCTCCCAAACCACCTTTCTGTGATTTCATAAGGCCATATTTCACTCAGTATGGACCAATAAATATGTCACTGCATACTTTCAACCTGTAAAATAGCATTGGTCCACTGCCATGGGATTTGTTAAAGCCATATTTCTGTCAATGTGAACCATGCATAAACTCTTTTCTGCCAGAAGCCTGCCCAATTCAAATCGCCAAGTCACATTCATGGTCAGTTTGGGTAAAGAAATTTTTTTGTTTGGTCAGTTATCAGTCTGATGTTTGTCTGATGTAAAGTGTAACTTGGGTATTGAGATGATATTGAAAACCATGCAGATGTTGGACTATGCCCTCACAGTGAAGAAGTAGTAGCTTGGTGATACTGATAAATCAGAGACATAAGACAAAAAAAGTTTCTTGCCGCAAAATTGGCTGTCATTAACAATTCCCTAAAGTTTTTTTGTCGCGAAAGTTTCTGGTTTTACAAGTAGTGCTATTTGCAAATCTGTCTCTTCAACAGCCATTTGAAATTCAAAAGATGTTCAGTGCTACAGAATCGGAAAAAGGTGTTGAAGAGAGACATACGGTTTTGTAATAACAGGAGCTAAAATAATACGAGCGTCCTCACAAACTCTTTCTGTCGGCACAGAACAGGGTCAGTGAGCTGAATGTATGTGGCTTCGAGCTAATATTTCGCGCGCTTTGTTCCTTTAGTTTCAGGTATATTGTTAGATTTCGGCTTTCATTCGGCTTTCATTCTTGCGGTATACTCCGATGAGTGCAAGACGAAAAGCTTCAGTATGTCTCTCTTCAACGCCATTTTCCGAATTGAAATTCAGTTAAACAAGTGGACTGAAAAGATTTATTTTGTTTTTATTGGTTTTATAAAGAGAAATGCTACCCTACTACAAGAATATAAGCAAAGGCATAAAAGCAACAAGTTCCTGGACAGGAGATTAGGAGAGAATGATCCAGAGATGTCAGTGGAAGAGAAGATGATGGAGAGATTCACCCTGGAAAAACAGGTATGTGTGATCTAGCTCTTCTTTCGTAGATGAATTGTTATGTCTTAACACTGTAAGATTATGACTGTCATGAGAGTCACTTAAACACTTTTTGAAATCAAATCTCTGTCCATGTTAACAATCCAGTAGTTCCTTGCTAATTTTATCCAGAACCTTTTTGTCAAAGAGCTTCCCAGTATACTTACCCAAAGTATTAAATAAGCTCTTAATTCATATATAATGAGCTGCAGCAATAGAACAGTTTAATCCATTTTGAAAACATTTTTACCCACGCAGATAAAATCGGCAGGGTTATGTAAAGGGCTCCGTATGTTTGTTTGTTTGTTTGTGTTTGTTTGTTTGTTTGTGTACAAGATAACTAGAGAACGGGTGAACGGATTTGCACCAAATTTTCTGGGAATGTTCGGATAGTGACAGGAAAGAATTGATTAGATTTTGGTGATGATCGGTTGACTCTTGCAAATTCTGTGTGACCTTGAAATTTTGACCCAAACTTCAGTTCGGATAGTGACAGGAAAGAATCGATTAGGAAAAGAATCGATTAGATTTTTGGTGATGATCGGTTATAGGAACTTCATTTCGTATAGTTTTTTTTTGTTTTTAAGAATATTTTATTACTTCCTTTTTAAAAATAACATTTTTCACAATAATCAGGTAAAATACACATACAAATATATTCACATGAAGTATCATTGTGCCAAATTACATAATAATAACAATAAGTAACCATAATATTTTACATGCATGTATTAAATAGTAGATTATGCCAAATCTGGAAGTCTTTATTGCGATAAAAAAAGAGAAAATAGAAAATAGAAAATATAGTGACAGGAAAGAATCGATTAGGGAAAGAATGCAACTACTCGATCTGTAGCGCCGTTAAGGCGTGGGTCTGCCGCCTTTCTAGTGTTGAAACTGTAATTATCTTCCTTAACTGCTCATGCTATATCTTTGTATATCAGTTTTATATTTATGCCTCCGCACACCGTAGGTGGTGCCGGAGGCATTATGTTTTCGGGTTGTCCGTCCGTCCCCTTATCGTTCTCGCGATAACTTCAAAACCGTTTTTTTTGGATCAATTTGTAACTTGGCCCATGTATGCATATGGGAGGGACGATGAACTGATTAGATTTTGGGGTCTCGAGGTCAAAGGTCAAAGGTCATAGAGGTCATTATATACATAAAAATGGTTCGTTCTCGCGATAACTTCAAAACCGTTTGACGGATCAGTTTGTAACTTGGCCCATGTATGCATATGGGAGGGACGATGAGCTGATTAGATTTTGGGGTCTCAAGGTCAAAGGTCATAGAGGTCATTATATACATAAAAATGGTTCGTTCTTGTGATAACTTAGGAACCGTTTTGGCGGATCAACTTCTAACTTGGCCCGTGTATTCTTATGGGAAAGACGATGAACTGACTATATTTTGGGGTCTCAAGGTCAAAGGTCAAAGGTCACAGGTAATTATGTACATAAAAATGGTTAGTTCTCGCAATAACTGAAGAACTGTTTGACAGATCAGCTTCTAACCTGGCCCATGTTTGCATATGGGAGGGACGATGAACTGATTAGATTTTAGGGTCTCAAGGTCAAAGGTCAAAGGTCAGAGGCGTCATTATGTACATAAAAATGGTTCTCCCAATAACTTCAGAACTGTTTGACGGATCAACCTCTAACTTGGCCCACTGTATGCATATGTGAGGGATGATGAACTGATTAGATTTTAGGGGATCTCAAGGTCAAAGTTCAAAGGTCATAGAGGTCATTATATACATAAAAATGGTTCGTGATGTATGGAGTCTAGGCCTACCTATTTTAGAAATTTCAAGGGGACAGTGGTCTATTTGCTATAAAATATCTATTTCCTTGGTGTATTTGATGATTGTAAGTCATCAATGGTAATTAAGTTTTTTATTTGAAAATAAAATGAAATAAATTTTCTGTCTCCTGTGCTTTTGAAGTGAAAAGATTTGTAATTTTGATGGACCAATCCTTTTTAAAGTGTACATGTATGCCATACATTGCCAATCTGGTGATGGCGGAGGCATAAATTCCGACCGCGCGTGGTCGGAGATTCATCTAGTCTTTCTCTAATAATGTAATCTTTGCTTCCTAAATGTTCATAGAGACATACTGATTTATATTTAATTTTAACAGGAATACTGTCTTTAACATTTCAATTTGTTATTGTAAGAGAAGCCATGAGAAGTCTAGCTCGTATAGCCTGAATACAGATGAAGACTTGACCCATTATGATCGGCCTCTGCCCAATCCTATATTTTATTAACTATTATACAAATAGTGCATGGTCTATCATGCACTTTACTGGATTATGTGGACGACAAATACTAAATTATCCCGAGTGCAGTTTTGTTTCACCGAGACTGCAGGCCGAGGTGAAATAGACCTGCACTCGGGATAATTTAGTATTTGGAGTTCATATAGTCCAGTAATGGTGCATAAATAGCACATGCACTAATTGTTATAAATAGACCCCTATATCTCTAACTGTTATTGTGTATTAGGCAGAAATCAAAGTTAAAGTGGATGATAACAAAATTTTGTTACGTCACATGATGCGAATGTAACCAATCACAGCGTGTATGATATGTACACTATTTACTATATGTCCTTATTTGTCATTCTCAGAGAAGCCATGAGAAGTCCAGCTTATATAGCCTGAACACTGATGAAGACTTGACCCATTATGGGCAGTCATTGTCCAGTCTAGAGAAGTTTGAAGAACCAGATCTGGAGAGTGATGATGAGGATGGGGGTCTGATAGACAGTAAGTAGACAATTCATTGTAGACGTTTGTTGTGGTCCTGTGGGTAAGTCACCGCACTCTGGGTCACAGGGTAAAGGGTTCAAATTCCCAGCACTAACATCTTTTGGGAAGTCATTAACCTACATTTGCTACTCTCCACCCAGGTCTTCGTTACTTTGGTAGTTTGGCTATAACCGGGGAATAATGTTAATATACAAATGATGCACAGGTCTGAGTGTGTCGGTAGGAATTGTGTGCATAAGGTAACTATGGCATGTTTAAATGCGCCGAAAGGGTTTAGACTAGTTTCCGTAGTTACCGCATGCACACTATTCCTACCGACACACAAAAAAACATGTGCATCATCAAATCCATTTTTTTTCAGTCATTACTGGTGCATGGCAAATTTACTGGATGCATGGCTAGCCATGCGTCTGGGTAATTACCCGATGCGTGGCAAATTTACCGATTACATGATAGAGAAAAAAACCTTACACAAGGCACTGCTTCATGCTTGAACTGGTAAATCACATTCATACATCATAAATTGATTTTATAAATTTAATAAGTTCCATAGAGAACTGAAAATCTGGGTATTTAAAGTTAAATTTCAGAATTTCATTTTTCTACAGGAGTCTTGACCCTAAGCTAACTAATGTCAGAATCCACTACAGTCAACAACTAGTCTAAGTTAGATCTAATCTAGTATCTAGTCTATTTACATGAAATGAATTAATTTTATCAATTAATTTGAAGAATTCATGCAAAGATTCTGAGAACTTCAAGTGAAAGTCTTGCCATAAGCATAACAATTTCACTTTTAGTCAGCCCAGTAGGTGACAGTGTCGCTGTAGTGAATGTATGCAGCGTACAGCCTGTGACTGTGACTGTGTAACGCGGCAGTGGCACTGCACTGTACTGTGTGATGTGAGCGAGATGTGTTAATTTAACATTGAAGATTTTCATTCTATCGCCTATCGGGTTATTTTTTTTTTTTGATCGGGTATAAATCTAATCGGATTATATTACAAAAAAATTAACATCTCATTCTGTTTCATATCTTGCAATTCTCTGTCTGTAAACAGTCAAATGTCGCAGCTCTCTTGCACTTGCCATTTAAGGAGGATATCGTTTTGATCGCGATATCGATAGTGCATATCGCGGCTTAATCCATGCATCCAGTAAAAATTGATCGATGCCTCTCAACCAATCAGATTGCAGGGTTTTGTTGACCTGTTCTATAAAGCACCATGTGCGTCCTGTGTGACCTATATAACTATATAACTTATAAGAAGCCATTATTAATTTGCTAATATTCAGTTTCTATTTTACATGTGAAGTATTGTTTCATTTTTTGTATAGAACTGATCCAGGCATTTTGAAATAGAAGTAGAAAAATACAAGCACAGCTGATGCTTTGAATTGCTTTTTAATGTTTTATGAAATATGATACATGTATAATGCTACACTTTGTTTGTATTAGACTTTACCACTATAAAGGATTTTAAAGAATGCATGACGTTTTCACTGTCATACATCTATCAATTCATTCTGTATTCTCTGTAAATATGTTATTACCCCAATAGTTTGAGAAAACAGTGATGAACATACTTTAATAAATGAAATGGAAAAGATGTAAAATTTGGCTTATTTATTTGGCCTATCTATATAATCTTGCAACTGACTTATTTAGTTCTTCAAAATTCTAAAATGTTATCAGCTTGTTTCTCATAAGATCATCATTTTTGAATTTCAATTATTTACTTATTTCAGAGAAGTTTGTAGCAGAAGAACATTTTGGTGGGTTTCTGACCAAGAAGAAAGCTGATGAGGTAAGAAATGATGTCCAGTGATCAATTTTGATAGCTACATGTATGAACTCTTTGTGATAATTTTTAGCTTCGATTAATATTAGGAACCTCCAGACTAGAGGGGAATATATGACAAGCGAATCAAATATAGATTCTCATATTAATACTTATATGTAAAGAAAGAAATCCAGATAGAATTTCATCTTTTTCTTTAAAAAAATTGTTCAAATTTATAATGAATATTATTTCGTTTGTACTTGTTGTTTTGTTGTTATTGTGTGTTAATGACAATCAGTGGCGGATCTACATAGGGGGAAATCCGGCCCGTGCCCCCTCTTTTGAAACCCAACTGGCATACCTTAAGCACACAATGTGAAAAAATTGGCCCCTTAATTGTGTACTTTTCCGGCTCTGTGCCCCCTCTTTCACAAAATCCTGGGGCCGCCCCTGATGACAATTATAGCAATGAAAGATTGAATTAAAACTTGATTAAAATCAGAAGTACATGTAATATGTTCAGTTGGATTGAATTACTTTGATATCAATGTAAAGAAGAGAGTAATAAATACAATTTTATCAGGCAAGATATGAAGCCCTTTATTAAAACATTGAATCAAAAGCCTTAGAAAACTAGTGGAAAATTAGGTGAGAAAAAAAAATCTTTGAGAACTACAGCAGATCAATTATAAAATATATAATTTCACTTTGTGTGTATAATTTGATGTTTTGTTATTCATTATTTCCATCCTCATTTGTATTTCTTAGGATGGAAAGGCAAAGACCAGACAAGAAATATTTGAAGAAATCATTTCTAAATCTAAGAAAGACAAGGTAAAGATTCACTTTCCCTCCCATACACTGTGTCTCGCTCTCTCTCTCACTCTCGCTCTCCACTCCTCCTCCTCCCTCCTACCCTCTTTCTTTCTCTTTCTTTCTCTCTCTTTGTCTCTGTCTCATTTATTTGTGTTCTCTTTCTGCATCATATTATTTATGTGTAAAAGCAGTTGGGAGGGAAATTCTCTTGTTATTTATGAATAGAACAATAGGATAGTAACTATATATTTCATGGAAACATCTACAATAAATAAAAATAGAGTTTTCCTTGCTGATGTGATCCATATTTTATAGACAGTATGCTGGAGGAGATTGGGCTTGTTTGGAACATTTATAAAGATGGCTAAATTTTGAGGACAAACTACATTTTTTGAAAAATACTATATTCATACTAATCATCTCTCTTGACCATAAATACAACTGATACATATAGATTAAATGGATCATTACTTATTTCATTTGTTATTTATTAAGGTACTTTTTTCTTTCATAATTTTGTTGATTAGTTATTTTCATTAATTTTCAATGACTTGAAAAATAAGCTGATTCATGATGTTTTCTATGTTTGCAGTTCAACAGACAGAGTGAGAAGGAAGATGTATTGAAGCTTACAGAACAGTTGGATCAAGATTTTAATGATGTCACACACATAATAGCAAAAGTCAAGGTATACCTATTACCACCAGGGCTGTGTAATTACTTTTAGTCCTTGTATGGTAAAGTACATTGTAAGAACACTTTTATTTTATTGATTTAAAAGTTTTATGTGTGGAATTTACAAATTTATTGCTTGATTACTCTTATTTTAGTAAAATAAAAAATCTCAAAAGATCTTTAACAGTATGAAATAATTACGCTGCTAATGCAACATTTAATGCTTTGAGATAATTTTATATGTAAAAAAAAGTGGAAATGGGCTCATTTTGTTTGATATGATAGAATGATTTTATGGATATGGAATCTTTGTGCGAATTGAATAATTAAAACTATTTTTTGATACTGCATGGGTTTTGTTAAAAAATTAATTCATTTCTTTCTAATTTAGGGAAGCTAATTTGTGCCTCCAAATTTTGTTGAAAGTTCGTATTTAGAGAAGTAAATAAGTGTACTTTAGAGGTTGTTTGAAATAGACCACTTCAGTAATGTATGCAAATTTTGTACGCAAATTTTGTACGTAAATTTTGTACATACCTTTCAAACAAAGGTGGTTCTTAACAACATGAAAGCTTGTTGGACATAGCAACAAGTAATGTATGCAAACTGGATTCCAAGCATTGAGGCTCATTTCTAAAAAGCAGGTTCATGGAATAGCTCGTCACTGGGTGCTCAGAGAAGAAATGTGCATAAATTTGCATACATTACAGAACCGGTCTATTGTACAAAGTAGCAACTATGTTTACATAATAAAACTTCTATCTGGTATTCAAGCTTGATTTTCATTTGATTTTATTTCAGAGAAAGAAGGAAGAGGAGAGGAGAAAACCAGATGACTATGATAAATCGGTGAAAGAACTCATCTTTGACATGAGAGCAAAGGTAATAATATACACTGAGTTTATATATATCAGTGTAAGAACTCATCTTTGACATAAGAGCTAAGGCAATAATATACACTGAGATTATATATATATATCAGTGTAAGAACTCATCTTTGACATGAGAGCTAAGGCAATAATATACACTGAGATTATATATATATATATCAGTGTAAGAACTCATCTTTGACATGAGAGCTAAGGCAATAATATACACTGAGATTATATATATCGGTGAAAGAACTCATCTTTGACATAAGAGCTAAGGTAATAATATATACTGAGGTTGTATATATCAGTGTAAGAACTCATCTTTGACATGAGAGCTAAGGTACTAATATACACTGAGATTTTATATATATATATATATATCAGTGTAAGAACTCATCTTTGACATGAGAGCTAAGGCAATAATATACACTGAGATTATATATTTATATCAGTGTAAGAACTCATCTTTGACATGACAGCTGAGGCAATAATATATACTGAGATTACATATACCAGTGTAAGAACTCATATTTGACATAAGCGCTAAGGCAATAATATACACTGAGATTATATATATCGGTGAAAGAACTCATCTTTGACATAAGAGCTAAGGTAATAATATATACTGAGATTGTATATATCAGTGAAAGAACTCATCTTTGACATGAGAGCCAAGGTAATAATATACACTGAGATTATATATATCAGTGTAAGAACTCATCTTTGACATAAGAGCTAAGGTAATAATATACACTGAGATTATATATATCAGTGTAAGAACTCCTCTTTAACATGAGACCTAAGATGATCTTTGAAGGTTTGCATGGTGGTGTAGATAACGTGGAGGAGGTTTACGGTTCACCATGTGTTAGTCCTGATAAGGACTGTTGGGATATTGAAAGGAGGGTAGAGAATGATGAGAGAAGGGGAGAAAATGAGAAATTGATAGTCGAGAGAGAAACAAGGTATAAGAAGTTATCTTTCGTAAGAGAGGGTGAAGTCCTTAGAAGGACTGTAAACCAGATGAGAAAAGGTGGCTGGAAGAAGAAGAGTAGATGAGGTGACGAGTCTCGTCAGTGGAGAATAGATCCGGTGAGAACTTGGCGATCACCTCGGCGATCACCTCTCCTGCTCTTCATCGCCGAGACTTCTTACTGGATCTATTCTCCACCGCCGAGACTCGTCACCTCATCTACTCTTCTTCTTCCAGCCACCTTTTCTCATCTGGTTTACAGTCCTTCTAAGGACTTCACCCTCCCTCACGAAAGATAACTTCTTATACCTTGTTTCTTTCTCGACTATCAATTTTTTCATTTTCTCCCCTTCTCTCATCATTCTCTACCCTCATTTCAATACCCCAACACATGGTGAACCGTAAACCTCCTTCACGTTATGAGAGCTAAGGTAATAATATATACTGAGATTATAAATATCAGTGAAAGCAGTATAGTGGTACTCTTGCACATCGCATTTAGTTATATAGTGAGGAGAGACCCGATGGTGATGTTTAGTTTTTTATCTCCTCCCTGGTGCGGAGGTGACTCTCATCACATAGTAATAAATTGATATACTAGTACAGGAAAGCACTTGTGTAATCCAATGAATTACATATTGTGGTCTCCCAAGTAGAAATGCACAAACACAATTTTTGTCCAAGTTTCTAAACTGTTTGATATTTATTTCTGATGTAATATCACTGTTAACTATATGGATGATGTATGGACTGAAATATGATGTGTAGGAAATTTAAAGTAGAACACTGATGATTTTAAATATTGGCTTAATACTTATTATTGCATAGATGGCATAAATTAAACAAGGTTATCCAAATTTAAAGCTTGGAAACATTTGAATTAATGATTATTATCAATTATAAAACGGTAAAATACAGCCCCCGATATAGCAGCTGAAAAGCTCCTTGAACGCTGCTGAGATGTGTGACGACACAAGAGGGGCGAGTCCTGTCTAAGCAGACGATGTCCCATAACATTATACACATTTTTCAGTGCCTGTTTTGTCATCTCCTCTTCACTTATTTCTCTTACTTGACTAGCGTCAGTCTTAATGTTAGTCTGTTGCCTCACTCTTAACTTCGTGTATGGTATTATTTTGATGAAAAATGCAGCGTTAAAAAAATAAAGGAATCAGTCACTTGTAAACAAAATAAGACGCCATTGTATTTTCAGCTGCTTGCACCGCGGCATGTTCGGCGTTTCAAGAGGGAACGAATACCATCCAGCTATTATTCGCAGGGCTTTTCAATTTGAAAATGGGGTTTATTTCATTGATCATTGACCCTTCTCCTGTGTATTTACAATCAAACGGTTTTAGTTATCAGAATCAGTTCACTTTCCCTTTTAGAATGGTGTGAAATAAGGTCATGTTTAAATGTACCAAACTCTTTATAATTTGATAAATAATTGCATTGCAATTACGTTCATTCATTATAGGACGTCGTCTGCTTAAGCAGGATCGATCCCTCGTATGACGACATCAAAACATCGCTATATTTCTGGCGAATCCTCGGATATTCCACATGCTGAGAAGAGCTTTTATTTATGTTGTTTTTATAATCATCATATACGCAGTTGACATAAAACTTATACGATTGCCATCTGTAAGCTTCCCAATTTCTAGTGATACATTAATTGCCATATTTGTGATTTTCTTGAGTGTTCTACTTTAATTGTACATTCTTTGTCTGTGCATCCATGTGTGCCTCTCTGCCATGCACATGTGGTTATGAAGAAATGATGTAGATATTGGGGAATGAATGATGTAAAGAGAAACCTGTCTATAAAGACCACTCAATGGGAGACAAGAAAAAGGGGTTTTCATGAGCAGGTTGTCTTTTATCTAGGTTCATTTAATACACATTTCAATGAGAAACACTTTTGCAGGGAAACAAAAATTTTTTGGTCTTTCTATACAGGTGGTCGTTAAAGCAGGTTTGACTGTAGTATATTTTTTATAACAGGCTTCAGATAGAATGAAAACCCCAGAGGAGCTTGCAAAGGAGGAGAAGGAGAAACTGGAGAAGTTAGAAGCAGATAGACAAAGAAGAATGAAAGGTGTCACAGAGTCAGAAGAACAGGAAAATAGGAGAAGGATGCAGTACATGTCAGCTGATGATCTTAATGATGGGTAAAGACTTTTAGAATAAATGAATATATGTTTGAACAGCTTTGATAGGATTTATTTAATCTCCATAAAGAGGACATGCAAAAAATTGTGCTTCACTGTACTTTTATGTTTCTTTATTAAGACAGCCTAGAGATCAAATGAAAGTTATGAGCATGAAATCAATGGATGGACAGATTTGTGCTAGCAGTGTGAAGTTATGGAATCTGACTTGATTTTTATTTCGTTATTTGTCTTCTTTACCCAGGGATAAGCTAGTCAGTGACTGACACACTGTTATACTTTAAGGCTGTGCACACTAAAACCAAGAGAAAATATTACGTAATACATAAACAAATTATACAATGCAACTAGTGAACATTAAAAGAGAGAAACATAATATGAAGAAATAAGAGTCATCAAGCTTTTGTAACTTTTGAGTAGCAGATGTAATCTGATTTTCATAGATACATTATAAATAAAAAAATTAATTCAGGTTCCAAAAGCCAAAACTTCTGTAGGTCAACAACATTCAAAACAAATAAGAGCAATGTATTTTATACAGTATCAAGACTGTTTTATCTGGTTTCCATTTAATAAGGAGAAAAAATATTCAGT
This sequence comes from Heliocidaris erythrogramma, assembly GCA_025617745.1. NCBI lineage: Eukaryota > Metazoa > Echinodermata > Echinoidea > Camarodonta > Echinometridae > Heliocidaris > Heliocidaris erythrogramma. The sequence continues at coordinate 4,372,402 of CM046868.1, forward strand.
TGTGTTGAGAATTTATATTTCATTTCCATATAGTGGTAGGATGCAATATATTCAGAACAAATAAGAGAGGTGTATTTCATTCAGTATATATATTGGTTGATAAAAGAACATTTTTGTATGACATACATGTATGCTCCGGCAACAATTGCAAACATTGTTCCATCGTCATTTTCCTATTCTTATCTTCAACCCTCTACCAAATGCTATACCTAACCTAAACTCCCAATACAGGGGAAACTCAACATAACGAGGTCGGCTATAACGAGAACATTGTCACGGTCCCAGATTTACTTGCGTGTAGTTCTACGGCGGCACGAACATTTATAGCGAGGTCGGCTATAACGAGCTAACTCTCGTGCCTCTAAAACAAAGAAAAAGATTGGTAATCATTCCCGTTATAACAAGCAAGCAAATTTCACTGCTCCTCAAAGGGACAAAAACCATTCAGCTGAAGAATCACACACACACGAGCATATAGTAGACATCGCGATGCAGCATCTTTTTATTCGTATCACACACACACGACGCAGGCAGCGTCTTTTTATTTGTATCACAGTGCAGGCAGCATCTTTTTATCTGTATCACAGGGCAGGGAGACCGGCCCCCGAAGTGTGCATGAGAGGGTTTTTTTTTCATACCATGAGTATGCGCTATGCTGACAGCACTGGCACAGTCCTGATATTCAATGCGGAAGTGTGATGGACTGGACTTGAGTACATAAGCGGCGCAAGAAGAACATGTACATTCATTAGTAGTGTACATGTAGAATCTAGTCCCATATGTGTATTTTTATGTATGTTCTGATATAATGAGATAACGGCTATAACAAGGAAAATCCTTCGGTCCCGATGGCCTCGTTATATCGAGTTTCCCATGTATAACCCTAAATATATCCTAACCTAATACCCAATATCTTTGATTAAACCATGGATCCTACTACAGATGAACACTGATCGGTACCATAATGAATTCATGCACCTGACTCAGTCAAAAGTATCACAATGACATTCCAATCATGCTTCCCAACTTTGGTCTAATCACGACCGCTGCTACCATAAAAGAGCCAGAACTGAGCCTTGAGAAATCTATAAATGCATTCGCAGAAGAACATAAATCGCTTAAAATCATGGAAATGCATGTGCACTTGTGGCGTACAAATGAAAATTATCGTATATGAATTTTTAGATAGGAAATTTAGAAGAAGTTTACAAGAGAGACCTGTAAATTTGGCTGTAACATAATGATTTTAAACTTCATTTTGAAACTTATCTGATCCATTTTCCAGGAATATGAGGTATTTATAGGACAGTAGAGGATATGTATTTTTCAAAGTTAGGCAAGGTCAGATGCATGTCCACAATTGTCCACTTTTGTAATAATCAATCTCATATCATACAAATTGTCATAATTTGAGGTTCGCTGCTCCTCTAACTGGTCTTAAATCACAACAAATTTCCTGAAATTACGCTTCAGCGAAATGAATTCGAAGAAAGGTAAAAGGTTGTTTTGTCTCTGACGATTCGTGATTACGTAATCAACATTGTCGCGACAAATGAATGTGCTCATCAACATACACATTATCAGGTGGCGGCGGTCATGATGTGATCAAAGAAATACTCCCGTTATTAGTCCATCTGTAGTAGGGTCCATGATTAAATAAAGCACAGAGCCAATGTTGCAGGATCAAATATCAGATCACCTAAATCATGCTTCATTTAATTGATTCCCTATTATCCAGGTTTGAGTTAACCCGAGACAACCGTAGCACTCTTAGCTATAGTGATGGTGTTCCTTCGTTTGGTATTGAACAAGGTATGGTATGACAGCTCTGAATCTATATAAATTCAAATATGCTTTACAGTAGCAAGAAACTTGTTAGAATCATTTACAAACTGTTATAACAGATAAAAACTGAACTGTTATGTATTGAAAACATGTTAGCAATTTTAAGTTATGGAGAAAGAGAGGAGTGATCGGTAACTAAATGTTATGTTGATCTCTGAAATGACTAATACAAACGTATATACTATTGGGAAGAAAGATTTATCAGAAGCTATAAGATGATGTAATGATATCTTCTGACATTTACAGGTGGATCTGACTCAGAGGAGAAGGAAGAAAAAGAAGAAGGAGAAGGAGATGATGATGATGATGATGATGATGATGATGAAGAAGAAGATGAGAGTGAGGAGGAGGACGACGACAATGCATCTGATTTGGAATCTGAACATTCTGCAACTGATGATGAAGATGATGATGATGATGACGACAACGATGGCGATGCAGATGCAGAACCTGATGGGACTGTGAAGGAGATAAAGAGCTCATTAAGGAAAGGCAATAAACAGAGTGTTACAAAGAAAGTATCCATTCAAGAACCTGCAGAGAACATTAAGGTATGGTATTAAATCAATTTAGGGTAAACAAATGGTTAGTCAAGGATCAGGGATCTGATTAAAATGTTGTCTTCTTTATGCATCTTGGTGAAATTGACACAATGCTTCAGGAAATGCCCTAGAATGCACATCATTAGTTCTGCAGATGTATAAATACTGCCCTTATTAAAGTATTTGCACCTTGACATATATCTGTACGAACACTATCTCAATGCTGTGAATCCTTTGGTCTGTCGAGCCGGTCTGTCGAGCCCACATTGATGATTAATGTTTGTGTTTTTTAAATCACAACCAATATTCCTGCATGTGATTTCTTTGTGAAGGCGGATATGGGAAGAAAAGATTATTTCATTACGTGCATATATTGATGTGATTTACATGTAACTCTGTAAAACATTGAGTAGTCGTTGAATCTGTCGATGTAGATGTTAACTTTTTCTTCCTGTATTTTGTTTGGGATGTGTAGAAAAGAGAAGAGATGATGAGACTAGCAAAGGAAGAGCTTCCTTACATATTCAAAGGTAAATATATTATTTACTTTTACATTCATTGGACTATATGAGTGAATACCTATTCTATAAACTTGATTATTTTTAAAGTAGTACAAAAAGATGTATACTTGGCCATAGCATTTATTTCATGATTTAGGCAGATGATTATTGATTTGAATATTGTGTCAATGTATTTAAAGATCAAGGATAAGAAGTGTGATAGAATTTGTGCTATTTCTAGTACTACAGTGTGGCTACAGTGGGACCGTGTCATAAAGAACACTGTTATAACAAACTCTCGTTATAACAAGGTGATTTTGCCGGTCCCACTTCTTTGAATTCTACCTTTCTTTAGCCCTGATATAACAAGGTTTTGTTACAAGGAGGTAATTTTCTTGGTTCCAAGGAGTTTGTTATAACGAGGTTCCACTGTACATTCCAAAATCAAGAAACTTTGTTTTTAATTTGAGTATTTAGAAACTGATATGGTAACATCACTCCTACATGTACGTACACCAAAACAAATATTCAACTTAAAAATGAACTGGACGGAAGAAAACACTTTTGTGTATTATAAAGATCAATAGTGTGTGTTTTGCGTTGTATTTTACTCAGTCTACAATATTGCATTGATTTGACCCTTGAAAATCTATGTATGTCTTGGGTACCATTTCTTGTATTGTGCTTTAAATATTGCTGTCGGTCTATTTATATCGGGAGGAGAGATCCAAGGGTTACAGGGATTCACTTCGCTTTTCCCCTCCCAGGCACAGGTGATGCAAAATACTACCTAATACCATTACATGTGTTTGTATAATGAGTTTTGTTACTTTTCTATATGGTATTGAATTTAAGAATGATCCTGTTAATGTTAATATATAATAATATATTGCATTTATATAGCGCATTATGTGAATACTCAATGCGCTTAGCAGTGTTATTTATTATTACCCCTGGTCATTGGATTTCAAGCCCACACAAAAGTGTACACCATCTCCACTCAGGGAGCATTCCTACCATTTTGCACCATTCACATGCATGCATGTAGGGCAATGGCAAAACAGTCACATTGACAATCAGCAATCCTCACAGGTACCCATTATCTCCTGGGTAAGAGTGGTAATGGAGATTAATGTCTTGCCAAAGGAAATTAATGCCGCGGTGGGACTCGAACCACAAACCGTGATCCACAGTCTGGTGACATGACCACTAGACCATGACACCTCTGACAATTGAATGAAGTTTGATTTTGTTTTCTATACGATTATTTGAAACTCAGCACCAACATGTCTAGAAGAACTAGAGGAAGAATTAAATGATCACACCCCTAGTAACCAGCTCATCATTATAGAGAGAATGATTAAATGTCATCATCCAAGTCTGGCTGAGGGTAACAAAACTAAGTTAGAGACTCTCACTACATTACTCTATCAGCTCATGGGGAAGTATGTCAAACAAGGCAAAGATTTACAGCCTCAGTTCATCAATGGACTCACAAAGTAAGTAATTAGTTTTTAAACATCCCAGTTAAATACAGGACATATGTAAATAAAAGGTCATAACCATTGCTATTTAAATCATAAAAAATACATGGATATAACACATGTAAATTTCAAATACTGACGAAAGCAGTGCAAAGGAAGAGATGTCTTTGTTTCCAAATAGCCTTAGGTTTGAAATTTAAATTGTCAATTAAATCTATTTTCTTTGTTTGGTTTAAGATTTAACTTAAGAACATGATAAATGTATGCCTACCCTTCCTTATTTATTTGATTTTGTCTCATATCTCATTAGGCTTGTAAAAATTGGGTCTCTTTAACTATCATTTATTTTTTTTCAAGAAAATATATATTTTGAGTGTTTGGGGCTTTTCAGATATTCACAATTGACTAAATACAACTTTGTCTTTTTCTAGGTATCTGTATGACCTAACACAGACCTGTGCTCTTGTGTCAGGTAACAGTCTGCAAGCAATTATCAGTGAGAAGTATGAAACATTTAACAGGGAGACTGAAGACAAAGGAAGAGCAACATTTCCTTCATTAGACGTGGTAGGTTGAATACTCCCTCCCAAATAACACTGCCCCATCCCAACTAACGTTTCATGAATGTCCATTTTCTTAGTTGTGGATGAAGGAATAGATCCATTTCATAATAATAATAATAATATTGGATATTTATATAGCGCACATATCCACCATGAATGGTGCTCAAGGCGCTCCAATATTACCCCGCCTCTAGCTAGGCTACCGATTTTGGCGCTCACAGCATTCAAGGAATTAATTCCTGCCGGTACCCATTTAGCACCTGGGTGGAGAGTGGCAAATGTAGATCTGGGGTATGTAAAAAGAAATGATATATCTAGGGCACACCTACATATTGAGGTATTTTCTTGGGAGAAAACTTATATTTATGAAATTTTTAGTGCAGATCTGAATGGGAGAGATGCTTGCATAGGTAAATCACAGAATTGCTGATTTGTGTTTGATCAATAGCTAGTTAAAACGTCATAACATCCTTCTTCTTTATCTTTTTTTCATCAAGCTTTCACTTATCAGTTTCTATCATGTCTATGCTTTTATTGAAGTTAAGCCAACTTAAATACTGCCAGTGTGAACTTCCCCTTTGAGGATAAATATTGACATGTAGATACATTGTAGATAATACATGTTCGTGATGTGAGAGCTGAATAGTTTTATCATATTCCTTACAGCTAATGTACTTCAAGTTTGTTGCTGATGTGAGAGCTGAATAGTTTTGTTATCTTACTTACAGCTAATGTACTTCAAGCTTGTTCCTGATGTAAGAGATGAATAGTTTTGTTATCTTACTTACAGCTAATGTACTTCAAGCTTGTTCGTGATGTGAGAGCTGAATAGTTTTGTTATCTTATTCCTTACAGCTAATGTACTTCAAGATTGTTTCAGTCCTCTTCCCGACATCTGACTTTCGTCACAGCGTCGTCACTCCCACAATGCTTTTCATGGGAGCTATATTGAGCCAATGTCAGGTGAGGTCATTCCAAGATGTGACCTTTGGCCTCTTCCTCTGCAATCTCTTCCTCAAGGTCAGTAGCATAGCTGCTAAGCTCCTCTGTATAGACTCTAATACGCTGTAGAAATACCAAAATGGCTTTCAATGTGATTCAATTTTCAATTTTGAATTCAATTCCATTGATTCTTGAACATCAAAATGAAACATTGGATGTACATTCATATAAATAATTATATTTGAACAAGAAAAGGAGGGCAACAAAAAGTATACACTTGAAATAAGAAGCCTCCAAAATATGACATTACATGTACATGTCAGATGATACATATTACATTCAGATTAAAAATATACTTTAAGAAAAAAATAAAATAAAAGAAATTCAGTTAAAGGTAATGTCCAATTCTTCAGGGTTTTTTTATATATTTTATTGCAGGGTGTGGTTATATAGATGATATTTCATGCTTTATACCAGAATAATTTTTTTTTAGAGGAACACTCATTAGAATCCACTTTTGATGCTCAGTATTTTATTTACTGCTGCAGTTTAAGCTGTTGTTTTTTCTTGGTCATGTTATAATTGAAGGATGTCATATTTCTGTTCTCAGTACGTGTCATTGTCCAAGCGTCTTGTTCCTGAAGTGATTAACTTCTTACGAGGTATTCTGTACATGGCATCAGACCATGAGAGTAAGACATCGGGACTTGTGGTGGCGCCCTTCAAACATTCTGGTCGGTTTGCGAAGCTCCTTAGACATGAAGGAACAAGGTCAGTGTGAAATAGCTATTTTATTCCTTTCATCCTGGCATTATCTTTCAAGTTATCATAAGAAGCTAATTTTTTATGTGCATGCAATGGTTATTATCTTTGGGAAACTTGACAACTCAAATCAATGGAGAACATGTTAAAGGAATGCAAGTGAAATAAAGTGAAACGTCTCTATTTAAAGTTTTCTTCTTAGCACTGTATATTGCTTTGTGGAAACTAGATTATCACCATCATGGTTTGGTCTATGTTATAACATAAGCCAAATTCAAATTTTAAAAAAATTCAGGCCTGTGAGATCTCAGCTTTTTAGCGGATATACGCTTTTTAAATTATTCTCGCCCATTTCAATATCCGCTTTTTCCTGTGGGCTATTCCCTCCATTTTATCGGCAACCATTATTTCAATGGTTTTAAATGGCTGGAAATGTAGATTAGCTAAACTGCTGCGAGCGCAAGCGATGTCTAGCTGTCTTGCGACCAATGGAAAAACAACGTACCGTATATGTACTGTTATGTTTTGCCTTCGCGCGCGAAGTGAGTTCATGCTGCTTGCATTCGTATACTGGAGAACTGTGGACCGCGCCACCACATGTGTCGATACTAGTTTACCTGATCTATTTACGTGCTTTACGTGCTTCGTAAATAGATCACGTAAACTAGTTTCGACACATGTGGAAGACACGTAAATAGATCACGTAAACTAGTTTCAGCTTTTTTCCGCTCTTGTTTTGAAACCCCACTCACAAGCCGGAAAATTGCTTTTGTTTTGATTTATAGTGAAGCTCAGCTGAGACCAGTGAAGATCCTGGAACTGATGAGAGACACTGAGGTCTTAGACCAAGCGGAATCCTCAACCTGGTCTGTAGGTCTAACCTGTCATCTTCTACATCAGTTCTCTAAGCTGTATGTAGACCTACCCAGCTATCCAGAGATATTCTCTCCTATCTACACTCTTCTACAAGACAGAGAGATGCTTCTTAATAGATACAACCATGATATTCAGGTGAGGCAACAGTTCTAAATTATCATTCCTCTCATGTCAACTTTCTTTGAAAGTATGATCTTTCACCTTTAAATTCATGTATGAAAATGTTTATTCATTTGATTACTTATCTTAAAAAGCTCAACATAGGTACATTTGTCTAAATCTTATAAAGATAGCTTCTAAATGAATGAAAATTTTAAAGTAATTAAAAAAAAATAGCATACCTATTGTTTCTTCACTTGTGTAGATCAATACCAAGTCTTGGAGATACCAAGCTGTATTTATTACAACTTCCCCTTATACTGGATCCATATTTTTGAGAATACACAAGCTCATACTATTTTAATCATTCACTATTGTCTTACTAATCACATGGTTTTGCACGTATAGTCACTTGGAGATGAGGTCCTTTCGCACATAGAGGGCAGCAGACAAAGAACGAGGAGAGTTCTTGAAGTAGAGAAGAAGAAACCAGCTCCTCTCAAGATGTTTGAACCAAAGATTGAAGAAAAGTAAGCAAAAAAATTTTTACTAGATATTTATAACAGTTTTCCCAAAATATTTAACTTTTTTGTCCCCAGTAGGTTGCAGTATTTGTCAGTATAGCTGGTTGCTTGTAGTTACGTGACACTTTAATTATGGTAGAGAAAAAGAATTAGAGGGCAATCTAAACTTTATTGTAAGTTTTTTTAAGGAAGGAGATGGATAAGAGAAAACAGGGTGCGAGTGTGGGTTTTCTCATCCTTTAATCCCTCTCCCTGTCTTTTATTTTCTTTCTTCCTCTTGTTTTTCCTTTTGTTTTAGAAGCAATGTAGGCATGCCTCTTTGTAACATATGCAAGTTATTCACAGTGTAAAGTCTCCAATCTTTCTATTAAGGTTTTAAAGGAAATAAAAATAAAAATCATTGTATGTCTTTATTTCGTACAGCTATGATCCTACAAGGAAATATCGTAGCACTGGTAACAAGGAGCATGATGAACAGCAGAGGTTAGTCCATCGTCATCGTAGAGAGATGAAAGGAGCCATTCGAGAGATCCGTAAAGATACACAGTTTATTGCTCGACAGAAACTCAAAGAGCAGAAAGAAAGGTGAGCAAGCATTTTTGGAAAGCTTTTTACATAACCTTTAACCCCTTCCATGCCATGGGCAGCAAATCTGGCCAAACGTGATTGTTGGTCAATGTATTTGCACTAAGAATGAAAACATTCTTCTTCCTCAGACAGAAAGCAAGTACCCTCACTGTGAAGTTATTCACAGAATGGAATTATTTTAATTCCCAATTTGACAATGCAAGCAGCATTTAATTAATTTAGAACAGTTGTTCAAAACTTGGGAGGCATAGAAGTTGCTTGATGTAGGCACCTAGAATGCTACCATTCTTCTTCAGTACAGCGCCATTTTCCTTTGTAAGTCCTGTGTAACTTTTTAAGAAGACACCATGTATGAAAACCATTAAAAACCAACAAATCTGTAAAATAAAATGTTAAAAATGACATACATTGTATCACAAGATTTCTGATTATTGCAAACCTTCAGTATTATTCATTCACTATACTAGTCTCTTTCATTCATTTAACTTTTCATTCACTCTGTCTTTTATTCACTATGTGTGTATGTCTGTCTATTAATCCATATACATGTCATTTACTATCATTTTTGTCTCTGTTATTGACTGTGTAATTGACTCTGTGTATAATTGACTGTCTTGGTATCATTCGTTCTGTCAATCTTTCTTTCATTACTACAGGGATGATGAGAGAAAGGAGAAGGTCATGCGTCTTCATCAGATGTTAGCAACACAAGAAGGAGATTTCAGGGATATCAAACGCAAGAAACAAAAACTGTGAAGGAATCTCCTGACCTTTTACCCCATAGCTTCTCCCTCTTCTGTTGTGTGCAGGCATAAGCCATTATTAATCGTATCATGCAACAGAGGGTCTGAACTGTAAGACTGTGGAGACTGCTGCAAAAATAGTCAATTTTGACTAATTGACAAATAAAACCAAAACAACAACAATGTAGGCTGCGTACTGTGGCTGCTCTTGACATAGCCAGAGGCTGAATGAGTTAGACTAGGGTCTAGGCCTCATGGAATTTTGTTGTAGTTTCAAAATAATCTGTGCCTGCAGACCATCTCTCCTCACCTACGTCTGACTTGGAACATTAGAGAACTAAGCTGGTTTGTATCATCCGGCTTGGAAAAGTTCAAACCCTAATGCCTGGAGCAGTATCAGTGGTTAATCACATCTGCATGTTGAATTGTGCTTTGTTGATAGACTCCTAAGCTCTCATGATACGGGTTCAAGATATAGAAACATTGTATTCAATGAAATAAAAGGAGCATAAACTTGAGAGATTGCAGAAGGAATGGGTGATAATGTGAGATACACGGACATCTATGATATTTATTATCATGCATTTTTCACAGCTATGAGGACCTTTATCCACTCTGATCCAGGGCAGCGAGCGTTTCACCAAACCGTCATAAAAGTAGCAGTTCGCTGACATCCCATTGAAACATGTGTATCAAAATGAACATGTGTTTCAATGGGATGTCGGCAGACTTGTACACTTATGATGGTTTGATGAAACGAAGCCCAGGTGGCCAGTCGTCATGTAGACAAAGAAAAGTTTCTAAAAACCTATTTATTTTGCAGTTCATTGTGCAAAGATTTGAAATTTCATTTATTTAACTCTTCAGATTGCAGGTTTCATGTTTCATTTGTTGCTTTTTCAAGAAATAAGATAATTATGTATATGTTCCATTTACATCGAATGCATGAAATTTGAGTAAAAATACAGATTGCATTATACCATTTTCAAGTTTGTTTCTATTCCTAAAATATATGGTTTACTATGTTCTGTTAGATATGGTATGTAACCTTTTCAGGGCACTGATGCAAATTTTTATGTCCAACCATCTTTTGATTTACAGATCTGCACTTTCATTCATGCAGCCAGTCTAAAATCTTTTTTGAAAACAAGTTTTCCTGAAATAAAGTATGTATAATGACTGATCATGATATGATCATATATTGCATCTTCAGATCAAAGATGTTTGCTCATGTATATTCATGTTTTACCTGGTTGCTTGTTGTGTTTATTCTATTAAATAAAAAATAAGCCTTTTTCTTAATCTTTGAGAATTTTTAAAAATTATTTTTGTTCATGTAGAACCATACACATGTTCTTTTGTAGTTGTGTATAAATGTTTAATAAAAACTTATTAATCTACATTTTGAAAAAAGTCTACATCAATATGGACTTTAATTTGTACTATTTGCTGAGTTCAACCCCAGACCCAAAACTGAAGCAAAAATTGATCTAAATTCTGAAAATATGATTGGTTGTTTCAAAGCAAAGACAAGAATAACGAGTGCTGACAATGCATTTGGGGTGATGAAAGACACCATTCCAATTTTTTATTGAAAATAACCCTGCACCCTCAAAAAAGATACACAGAACTCCCCAAGATATATTCTACAAATATTTCACATTTACATCATTTAATACTAGACAAAGGCTTTTTTAAGGTGCAATTTTAAATGACTTGATTCAAAACAATTGCTTTCATATGAAGCAAAGGATACTGGCTTAAATATAAGGTTTGACGGAAATACATCCTGCCTGTAGAAGCACTGAATTTCAAAGTGCTTGTAAAATGTTATGTAAAAAAAAGGTATTTAAGCTACAGGCTAAGCAAATTGCTTTAAAAAAAATCTTAATGGCAACAATAATTGCAACAATAATTGCACACATAAGATTTGATTATGCCGTAAAAATTCTTCAACAAAAACTAACCCAGTTAATATACACCATCACCATATAATGGCATGATAGCATACGCTTCCATTCTTTTGTTCAAATTCCTTGCATGGCAAATAACAGAAGAGAAAAAAAAAAACCCCACTAAAATGAATGATACAGATTTTTCAAATCTTAATACTGGAACCCTCACCCCCTCAGATTTAAAAAAAAAAGAGAAGAAGAATATTCATAACAGAATAATAATATACATGTACATATCAAATGAAATATATTTTGGTTTATATATTAGATATATTGCAGGATATTGTGTCAAATAATCCCATACTCACTAGAAATAAATGACCAACAGGTCCAATGTAGTACAAATAATATACAATTTCATTCACTACTCGGACGTTCTGAAATTTCAGACATGAACGCAGTTCACTTTGGTCTTGTATAGAGGACCGAAGTTCTGACGTCATATTCGCTCGTCGTCCAGGATACTGGTTCCAAACAACAGAGCCCGTGCATGAGGTTCACCGCGAAGTCATTCCAGCAACGGGCTGGAGCGGGCAATTTCAGTGTTTGGCGCTGGTGTGATCACCACGCCATTGTTTAGCACAAAATTGTTTAGAACCAGCAACCTTGACAACTTGGCTGGTATGACGTCACACTTCGGTACTCTATAGCTCTTGTCAAGTGTCGCCATATGAATGCAACCCATGTAGAGAAGATCACATTTTGATATGCAAGGTTGTTTTTTGTGTGTGCATGTGTCAAATTACTTTTTTAATGAAATGTGGACAATATCAGTATTATTATTCCATATACTTAATGAAATCAATAAAAAGAAGAAAAAATTAAAGCAAAAGTAGATCGGCTATATGTTACATGTATGTCACATCCTTGCCTAGTATTATGTACAGTGATGAGTTGAAACTTGAACACTACGCTGGCCTAGTACAGTTGTATCAAAATAATAGCAAGGCTTTTCAAAGCATTATACAGCTCTTTCCATATAAAGCTACAAATTTTCTTCTTTTGCTTAACAAGCTAGCATTGAAGTGTTCTAACCGGATCACAAATAACACCATTATTCTTGAGATCTTCCATACACAGTATGGATTTGTACAAAATTCAGGTGTAGTGATGCAGCATTTTGTTAGCCACCATATTCATTGCATATCAAATACATATTACCGTAAAATGAAAGAAGTAAAGAAGTTTAATACTTTGATCTTAAGAATAACTACATAGGAATAGTAATTTGTTCTAAACTATATATTCACTTCATTGATTTTGTAATTGGGACATCACTTTATACTCACAAAACTAGTATATAAATTCACTTTCCTGAATATCATTTAACCATTCAGTTAGATACTATCTTGTATATTCTAAGATGATCACAGGGAATTGAAATCTGTTTCTTAACCCATTGCCCACGGGAACCGGGTGGTCCCTGTATTATGCCTATGGGGATGAAATAATTAAGTAGTCAACGGGTTAATAGACAAATTGGCTCCTTTTACCCACAATCAAGTTAGCTTTTATATGAACATAAAATATCTTATTCTCATTTGACTGCATGATTCCATTTTCCTTGCATATGTAATTCATTATATGTACACATGTAAGTCACAGGAATATTCATTCATCATAAAAACAGATAATTTACAGGTACTTTTGCAAAATATCAAACATAATACTCTCCACAAAATGACCTTCACAGACAAAAGGTGCTTACAATTAATTACATATCATACAAGACATTTATACATATATATACTAATACAATCTCTGCGTTATAAAATACTTCACTTTATATTCTGATTAAAAAGATTCCTCCATTCTAACTAATTTATAGTTAACAGTCTTTCACTGGTGTAATAAATGCATGTCAGTGATATTCTAAATCAATGTCAATTGTTTATATCAAAGGTACATCTAGGTATAGTGACTTTAACACAATTTAAAAAGTTCCACCTGTTTTAACTTAGTATCAAGAAGAAGTGTACAACAAGGTAAATAGACAAACTTTCTCCAAAGAGCATGCAATTGTTATCTTGTTATTCATGAGGTTCAAATTAATATACCTAAAAATATCAAAATTCTTAAATTACTTGTGGCAAATTTCATTCTGCATTTTCTACATGCTTTAGAAAATAAAAGTATAACAAAGGAAAGCAAAATCTTACAGATGATAAAACCACAGACAAAGTATTCTTTTAAAATCATGTTGTGTGATTATTTTTTTCTCACAGACTTTGAAATGGTTTTATACCCAATTCAACCAACCTATTATTACATTTTATATAATGTTCAGGTAAACAAGTCATATGTCATTTTCCATATTTGTATCAAACAAGCGTACTAATGGAAAGACTATAAGCAAAGATATAATAGTTAATGAAAAACTTCACGGTAAATCAATAAAATATTAATCAACTGAATTAAATATTCCATTATGCAAATTTCTGAATTATTTGACTTCTTCAATGTTGAATTACTTGCCTTTAGACTAGACGTAAAAAATTAATTCATTAAAGAAGATATCTTATGGTTGAAGCTGAATTGGAATAAAATCTGTTCAATAAATGTGATGATAAAATGTATTATATTGCACTAAACAACCCAATCAATGTCTATGTTTAAACACACTTCATAAAGGAATGGGTGTTATTTTGGTCAAAACTTCAGGTTCTAATTTTGATAAGAAAGACCATATCCATTTCACACACCACTCACCTAAAACTAAACAGGGACTAAAACAATTATTTGCTTATCAATAAAATGAAATGTGGCATCTTTAAACTAGAATTCAAAAGAATCTATGCTTAACTATTATATTAGTATACTACACAAAATTTTGATTTATTTTTGACCCTGAGAATTTATATGGCTGTCTATTTTAAATTCATAGATTGTAACCAGCGTCTATCTCAAGCAAAACAGTGCTTGGATCTTTTGTGTACTTTTTTGGCATCAAGATAGTGTAAAAAAGCTAATAAGTACGGGGTAGGACTATCTGTAACTTTTGTCCTTGAATATCTTATTGTAGATGACTTTAGGCATGGGTTACTGCTATCTACTTGAAGCATTTTGGTCTAATAGATACAAGCAAGGTGCATAGCAAAAATGAAGTAATATACAGATTTATCAGTCTATATTTCAAGGCGAAGATGAAAGTCACTATGCTCTATGTTCATGAATATCTTCATTTAAAAAAAAAATTTGATGTGAACATGAGAGTCGTGGCTTATACTTGGCTTCAACAGCTTGACATATCGTAATAGCCATATTATACAAAAGAACAAATAGAACAAAGATAACCAAATTACAGCCAAATGTAACTTTTTCAAATAGCATGTGGATAATAAGTGTATATCTAAGGTGAATAGGTGATGATACAATACTTCAAGTATTTCTTGTAAAATGTATTCTGAATACATTTGCTACCATGCACATTCAAAATGTTTCTTTAAATATAATAATTAGATTGAATGAAATCTCAAAAGGTAGCCATATCAGTAAGAATTATAAAAGGCTAGTATCTATGAATGAAGAGTCTCACATCTATCATTGCAAGAAAATATACATAATACTTGGTATATATTATGCCCAAAGAGCTATTTCTAGTACAACTACATAAAAATGCACCATTTTTTAACATGATACGATAATATTCTCTTTCTCATACCCCTAAGTGAGGTATAAAAGATATCACAAAACACTTTAGGGGACTTGGTTTTACCTTCTTGGTTTTATGCTGAAATTTAAGCAATTTTTGGTCCATTTTAAATCAATAAACCTAAATTTCATTTCAGACATGAGCAGTTATATGATCATCTGCATATAAAGCATTAGTAGCAGTAAATTATAATTCACCACCATCAGTCACATGACCAACCAACTGTCAAGGGTAGAATAAATTTTACAGGTTGACCTCACTGTAATAAGGCTCCGGTTCTGGTTTGGGAATGGATGGTTGTCGCCGTGGCGATGGCACTGGTCTCTCCGATCTCTCTTCTACCAGGGAGTAGTCTCCAGATTCCCCAAAGTCACTGCTGATGGTAAACTTAGCATTAAAGGCTCCATTCTGATGCGAGGCAGAGGAGTCGGGTGGGGGGATGAAGTCTGCCGAGGCATAGCTACGCTCATCACCACTATCATGGATGAAGGCGGGGTTATTCTGAATCTCAATCTCTTGAGATGACGACGAGATGATAGAAGAGAGGGTGGAGGATGGGGTAGAAGGAGGACTATCCTCTTGATGTACAGTGCTATAGATAGGTTCTGGTACAGGTGGCGGTGGGTCACTGGTAGTAGTGGTAAGAGGCGATCTCTTGGGGGCTACTGGAGGCACGTTGGTAGTCCTGTTTGGTAGAATCCCACTGTCTAGACTAGTACTGCTTGTTAAAGATCTGGTAATTAAATAATAAATATGACTCATTAACTCACTTTAAACTCCAAAGAGGCATGGATTCCTTACCAAATCAAGTCAAATCTGTCTAAAAACTAAAACGGGAAACACTGCCCATTAAACAGGTGCTACAACACATTCAGTCCTAGTGTGATCAGAGAGAGGTGGTCAATCTCAGCCAATCTGCAGGTCCCCTAAAAGCGCGCTATTTTATTTCCAGTTCTGCCTGACTATGAATACATAATGAGCATGAACAGCCAGGAACATCTCATTTGCAAACTATTGAATAGACTACCGATTGTCATGAGTTATACATCAAATAAAAGAAGAGGGATCAGAGATTTGTGACATGCTTTTATTGTGTTCAAAATAAAAGACGAAATTCGTAAAAAATGGTGTTCCTTTTATGACAAAAAATGGAAATAAAATGAAATATTAATCTGGCCAAAACTGCCATAGTTTTATTGTGAACCAGGGCAAATTTGACATGAGCGTAAAGGGCATTTTCTGTACTTTCCAAAGATTGAAATAACATTAATGTGCACTTCATGACAGGGTCAGGATCCAGCAATATGTAACCAATGTACACACTTTGTCTTTAAAAAAGTCAATTCCAGCATTCCGATTGGTTACCACCACGCAAGATGTTTTCTCACAGCCAGGCAACAGCTATGCGCATGTTTGCGCAAGGATGAAGCAACAGGTTGCGCATTGTTTCATTCAACGCGCACTTGGTTACAGATGGCTCGCTTGTCAATCACAGGGCTAAGATTCTATGGTCTTGACCATGGTCTTGACAACGGATAATCTGCGGCTGAATATTGCTGGATCATGACTCGGTCATAAATTTATGGATGTTTTGAATGTAACGATGAAAAAGATGAGATTCCCGCACTTCCATACATGTGTCTTGATGGCGGCTCATATACTTTTTACATGTCTTTTAACAACTTGAAATCTTATGAAAAAAAGGCTTTTGTATGACTATTTCATCAGTTATTTTAAACAACTTATTTCTAAAATTCTGACTAAAACAAAATGACTATCCCTGTGTTGGTAAACTATTCATTTATTTTTGCAGAAAGTCTAATGAGCACAGCATTAATATTTATTGAAGAACATAACTTTAGAGATGACCATGCGATATAGCCGACTGGGTGCAGGGAGAGAGTCCATTTCGGGCACTGGAAATAAAATGCGCGATTTTTGCTCATTTGCATACGACCTGCGGTCTGACTGTTCTCAGAGGTTCGACTGTTTATATATTTAGAGGTGTATATCAAACTATCACATTTTCTTTAATTTATTTGCTTTATTGTTCATTATATAAAATGCCTTATTGATTCTAATAGGTAAAATTAAAAAAATAAAACAGAATGGGTACGTTCTCACAACCAACTTCATTCAAATATCTGGTTTCTCTATCATCTTTCCGTTTAATGCAATTGCTAAGATATGCAGAAGAAATAAAAAGAGCAGCATCCACTAAATGTGAAAACAAGCATGTTCAAAGCAACCCAAAGCTTGTAATGTTGGTCAAATCTGAATCTAAAGTATGACCTCTGTTCATTTTCATTTCTAGAGGAATGTCATGTCACCATTACACAGAAACATCTAGTAATATTGCTGTGACATGTTCAACCAGTTATACTATTTTTTTACCTGTAAATAAACAGTGTTTTTTAAATTGGTAGACTACAGACCATACAGATCCATGCATATATCTCAGCCTAGGTAAAGAATGCACATGAAACAAGAAAGACTAGAAAAGAAAGCATAGAATTTTGGAGAGAAACGGATGTTTTGAGCTGGTATTTGTTGCAGTTGCAGTAGAAGTAGGGGTATCAGCATCGGTTAGCTTTTAATATGAAAATAGGGTAATCCAAAAGGAACAATCATAACAGAGTAGCAATTAAGACATACTGAAGGTTGATGATGATTGAAGTTGGTGATCTACATCAACATATCTGGCATATCTTTAAATGTTGGTAGAATGCAATCAATCCATTTTCAATAGATTAAGCATGAATTTTGAAGAAAATCATTACATATAAAACTTGCAAAGCATGATGAACATTCTAAGCAAGAAACCAAAGATAGACAAGATAGCAAGCAAACCAGAGATGCTCAGATAAATTATGAAAGATCTACCAGGAGGAAGAGGAAGCAAGCACTATAAAACTAAGGAAAGACACCATAACAAGCAAAGCAGAGAGAGACATTCACATATCTAAAAGATGTTTCTAAAGTAAACATGAAACCAAAGTTAGACATGCTTCTAAAGTATGTAATCTAACAGCAAGCAAAGCAGAGACCTTCACTTATAATCTGAAAGGTGTTTCTACCTCGATGAAGATCACATTTAAAGCAGGCACTATGAAACCAAAGATAAACAACTTAGCAAGCAAACAAGAGATGTTCACATATAATCTGAAATACGTTTCTACCTGGGGGATGAACGTGGGATAGGTGTGGATTGTGGGGATGGTCTCGCACCTGTTGGGAAACAATCATTAATCTTTAGACATTCTACAGTGTCTCGTATGTTTATAGACTATTCACAACACATCTTCTCAAGAAATCAATTTTTACTGGTACATCAGCTGATTTAACATGTAACAATTCAATTAAATTTGCAAACAGAAATTTTGACAAAAACAATTTTATTATCCACTAAAGACAGGGAAGTACAGCCATTTTGAATAGCCTTAACTCTTACTGTGCCAAGGGGTTTAGCTCTCTTCAAGATTTTACCAAAATGTGATCAATGCTTGCTTTTCAAATATCTGCACTTCATTAACCATATATTATTTCGCAAAAAATTGTGTACAAAACTTGTAGGAAATTTAGTACAATTTCTTGTGATACCAAACATTATTAATTTACCCAACTTTATGCATAAGAATTATTGAAAATTACAATGGAGTTTCTTTTATGTCCATTATTTTTTGGTTTCTCATTTGTTTACTATTCTTTAATGTTGAAATAAGGTAATATCTTTTTTAAAATATGTAATTTTCTCTGAAAATTTCTATGGTAGCATATAATTATAATCATATATTTAGAATGCTTGATTTATGCTCAAAATGTTGATATACATTGACCATCATATACTTTTTCTGTGGTCAAGCATTTGGTGAATGAAAATGACAAGTCTGTCTGTCACATATATATAGGCACTGAAAGAGTTAAGGAATATTAAAAGCATTTTACAAAAAATTGTAATAATAACGTAATTATAACACACATTTATAATGCACTTATGCATTTTGTTCTAGGCACAAGCAAATATAAGGTAGTTGATAATGAAATTGAATAGTCTGTGAATCCTTGTCTCACAAGATAGCAGTGATATGTTTTTCCTTCTCATAATATCAACCTAATCTATCTAGAAAAGGTTTTGATGAGATATGAGTTCTTGGTGACTTGCAGTCTCAAGTATAAAATATGTTTTGATGAGTTCTGAGATCTTGATGATAGTTGATGTCTTCATGGTTACTTGTTTATTAGTGTTTTGCTTACAAATAACTTCCACATAAATTGCCTTAGCATGTTTAAGCTGATTGATAACAATGATATTGTTGAGCTTTCTTAGGCTTGAATTCATTCTAAGTGATTAATGAATGAGCAGAAAAACAATCATGACCTAATTATTTGAACACACCAGATACATAGTAATAAATGATATGTTTCACCTTCCATGTCTTATTCTCTGTTCAACAAAAGAAAATAAAAGTAGAAACTCATAACATTAAAGCTGTCCAAGCTTATTTAAAATATATTACAGTGTTGTCTTAAAGGTATAAGTAGTTTTTGCATAACATGTTCATTGTGAATATAAGCTCATAAATATTTGTATGCTTAACCCCTAGACTACGGGAACCGGGTGGCTCCTGTATTAAGCCTATGAGAGTTAAAGAATTCAGTAGTCAACGGGTTAAGATTTCAACATAAAAAGGTTCTGCACTGTAAAGACTTGGGTTCGGCCATAAAGAGGCTGAGAAGTAGACTAGTCACTGAGAGAGTGATAGCTTTGTTAGGTTATTATGATTTGTGTTGGAATTAACCCGTTGACTACTCAATTCTCTCCCACCCATAGGCATAATATAGGGACCACCAGGTTCCCGTGGGCAATGGGTTAATTTAGTAAGCTGATTTTAGATTCACATGAAAGACTTTGTTATAAGTGAACCTGAACATACACATAGTTATATAGTGGTTTACTCATTTTTATTACTATAAAGTATAATTATTATAATGGGACATGAAAGGGATTTAGAGGTGAAGTGTCTAATATTTAGGAAATGAGTTATTATGATTACTTGTTATATTACCTAAATTATGATTGGATGAGTCAATATTATGAGAAAAGATTATTTGCGTTGATACTGTCTGTGAATACAGTATATTGTTGATTATTATTGTTTTTACGTTATTATATTGAGAATACCATCAATTGCAAAAGTTTGAGACCACCTCGGGATTTGTGGTTATTTCAATAATTTGGAATACTTTCTTTTGTCTCATTGAATGATTACATAACATGTTTACTACAGTGATCAGTAGCACAAGAGTAATGGTATAAGCCTATAGTTATAGTATGACACATAGGTTATGCCATGAAAATAATTGTATGTCTAAAAAATAAGTTTTTAACATTTTTTGTTTTTCTTTGACTAATTGCATTTTTGAATAGTGGTTTAAACTTTTGCAAATGATGGTAAATGTGCCACTCTACTTTTTGGCACCAGCATCACAACCAACTATTTGTTTCTCCTTGTGTTCTTTTATTAGCACCCTATACCCCTATAGGGGCGTTACAAAGTATATTAACATGAAAGTAAGATGAATGGAAGATTATGTATAAGATAGAATGAATTACTTGTTGCAGGTGGTTGCTTTGAGCGTTCCTTTCTCCGTTCCATTATTTTCATGAACTGTGAATCTGGTTCCGTCTCTGTTGTTCCTCTTGGTAGTGGTACCCTTGGCCTGTTCTTGTTCTTATTCTTCAGATTAACCTACCGTACAACCAACAAAAATGAAGAGATTAACAACTTTTAAAACCCTTCTGTGCCACGGGTAGCAAATGCCATTAAAGAATGTAGATGTTCAAATCACAGTTTGACTGAAAATTGATTTTTGTCTTTCTGAAAAAGAAATAAGTTATATATTGTAAAGTGAAGGCTGCTTACATAGCTAGAAGCTCTGAAAGATTGATTTTCTTTTTCATTCTATAAATCATCATATATGACAATCAGTTTATTGCTGATCAATGACAAAGTCAAAAATATTAATATTTGCAAAAAGATGTTTAATTACATTCAGTTTTACTCAAGGATAATATTCACTACACTTTTTTTTATTTTTAGAATATCCTTTAATTTGTTGGATACGATTTGATTGCGGTATAACATACATTTCCCATACCCTCTAGCCACAGTTATGAAGGTTCAACAGGCTAGGGTAAAGGCCATAATCATCACAGACATCAAAAGAATGTACTTATTACATTGTAAAACTTTTTTCTCAAAAGAATATAATTATTATATTTTAGAATTTTTATTAGAATATATTTCATTATTCATTATGATTATAAACATACTATAAGAAGAGTTGCATGCTTGTTTAAATCATAAAAACATTGCCAGTATTGACTAACCAGTATGTTATCGAGTTCTTTGACTGCCTGTGCTCTCTTGGTACTAGCTCGAGATGCTGCTCCTCCTATCGGTCTATCATTAGCGGGTTTCTTGACTGGTTTTAGAGCAATTTGACCTTTCTTAATCCTGGTGATCATATCCTGCATAGCTGTCTCAAACTGCTTCTGATAACAATCCAATTGTCCTTCAGGAACAAAACATACAACAGATTGAACTGAAATTGAATTTCACATTTATTTATTTCTCATGATTGGTACAATATGATAAAGATAATAATGAATACAGTATACGTTTCAGAGCACAGGAGGTGAAACCCTGAAAAGTAGAACTTGTCTTGGGATCGCCCAGAACAGATAAAAGACGAGTTACTGCAGGAACACCATCACAAGAAAACATTTCTCTAGTAAAGAGATCGAGGGTATGAAAGAAAATACAATAAATGTGAAAAATGGAGAAGAAATAAAAGTATTGGAGGTTAACTTCTTGATGCTATTATTAAGAAATTTGGCGTCACCTGCAGTGGCGCAAATCCATTTTGAAATTCGGGGGGGGGGACACCACATGATTTAACTGTCCGAAATGTCTGAAATTAAAAAAAAAAAAAAAAGGTTCTTCTAAAAGGTGGGGGGACATTGGCCTAACTTCAAAAAGAGGGGGGGGTGGGGGGGTGGGGACATGTCCCCCTGTCCCCCCCCCCCCCCCCCCGATTTGTGCCCATGGTCACCTGTACCTGGAAAGGGAGAAGCAAACTACATTGTAAATCACTGGGATGTGTGCAGGTGTACCAGTACACCGGAATTCCCCCTAGTCTTTTATGAAGAGTGCATTCCTAAAATAAAAGTACCTTACATTAAGCAATGTTCCAGAACTTTTGAAAAATAGAAGAAATATTATCAATTCACTCTGCAATGACTGTAAAAATGTCTATGAAACATATAATGACATAGACTTAAGAAGATAAACCATTACATTTATATGTATCACAACATTATAAGGATGTTACCAACCAGAGCAGAATGGACTAATATACTCACTGCCATCTTCTGTCTTTTTGTTGTGATGTTTTCTGTTAATGATTTTCTGCAGCATTCTATGGAAACAAATAAAAACAATTTTGTGAATGTTATCAATCTTACTCCATGAATGTAAACATAATAGACAGAATGACAAATAGGGACTCTGAGCTTATGACTAAAGGTAGCAGACAGCTTTAGTAAAAGTAAAAGGGCTGAAAATTAGATTTCCCTGGGAAAATCCTATTAGGGTAGAACACAACCTCTTAGAGTTTGCTTTGGAACATCTGCATTTGCAAGAAGTCACATATTAATTGCTGAATATTTTATTGATTGGTGTTTTGGATAAGTATTTTAAAGAGCAATCACAAAGGCGATTGTAACTTAGCAGTTGATTGACAGGCTTTTTCGATCAATGAGGATCAAACTCAACTCTTTATAAGACAGAACCCTAATTGGTTACACATTATGTTCTATGGACATAGAGGGCAGTATACTCACTCCAGCGGGTTCTTAGGTAGAGCTGGCATGGGTGGAGGTGGAGGTGGGGGTGGAATATTAGGAAGACTGGGTTTACTTAGAGCTTCTTTTAATTCATAGGCCAGTTCCTTAGTCTTGAGATCCAGGTCCTGGACTTTCTTCTCTAGAGATTCGTTCTCTTCCTTAGCGATGCTCAGCTTGTTCTCCAGCATCTCCATCTTCTCACGATTCTCTGACAGCTCCAACTCATCCCGTAATCTCTTCACCTGTAATCAACCATTTTACAATGATCATTTTCAATTCAGTCCAATTCAATTTTGGTTTATTAACGGCAGAAAACACTTGAAAAAAGTCAGAAAACCAACACTGTCATATTTACAATAAAACCATTAACATTTTTTATAATATAATTTAGAGTATTTTACAGAAAAATGTACAATTTTTTATCATCAATTACAAATAAAATAGTTCACAAGATTTGCAAAAAAAAAAATTATAACCGTTTTCCGTAGACATTATTCCAAGATATATCTGACTTAATAATCAACAGGGTGACACCTAGATCTTGATTTTCAAATAGTTTATTCTGAAAAATAAACCCATAAAATGATTGTGTAAGTTTATTGTATGTATTTATGTATGCACACTCTGACATTCAACCTGAACTTGGTCTGCTGATGCTAATCAATTAAAGACGCTCTAACTTTTC
Source organism: Heliocidaris erythrogramma (assembly GCA_025617745.1). Taxonomy (NCBI): domain Eukaryota; kingdom Metazoa; phylum Echinodermata; class Echinoidea; order Camarodonta; family Echinometridae; genus Heliocidaris; species Heliocidaris erythrogramma. Next base: position 4,396,071 of record CM046868.1, read on the forward strand.
CCAGCACCTCCTCAGAAAATACCCTAGAGCTCACTCTAATGCATGTATCTAGAAGAGCACCTGTCTCACTTTTACGAGTCTCTTCCATCATGAACAGTACATGATTTATTGTAGTACCTTCGATCTTTACACCCACCCACTAATAATGGTCTGCCTCGGAGCATGTAACCTATCAGTTATTAAGATGCTACACACACTGCATCTAGATCAGTAGAGTAGTAGTTTCTTTTTTCAAAATCAGGAAGTGAAAGCTTACAAAAGAAAGAAAGAAAGAACAAATTCTCAATATTACATCACCAATCACATGAAGCTTTCTGTCATCTACATAAGTGGCTTGGAAAACATACTTTCAAAAAGGTCTTTTTTAACTTCTTAAAATTGGAATAGATATAATCTTTGAGTCAGTTTGAGGAATACATATGCACAATTAATGTAAGGATGGCTGTTTACATAGTATTGTCACAGACATTTATACCTCTAGTTTATGTTTTTCTCTCTCCTCTTCCAGTTCCTTTGTGAGTTTCTCCATCTCCGTCATGCTCTGAATGAGTTTATCATCTCCGCTGATTGCATCATTGACTAACATTGCACTCTGCCGTTTATAAGCCTCTGCTTCCTTGTTCTTTGCATAATACTATAAAACAACAACAAACACAAACATGTAATGGTTAATAGCAATCTGAAAAATAGTACAGCCCAAACTACAGCCTTATTTCATATAATCATCTAAGTAGAATTTTCTATTATACAACAAACATGTTGCACTGCAAAGATTGTATTCAACAGATAATATTTTTTGAGAGTACATGAAAAGATGACTGATAATTACATTTCAGCATCTCCTTACTATTTCATGAATAAAAATCTGACAATTGTAATTATTAGTGAAAGAGGCAATAGAAAGGAGAGAAAAAAAAAACAACAATAACACTTCAACAAGAACTTCAAGAATTACTTTCTATTATATTATCTGGTACAATGGATACTGTAACCACTGCTAATCACATTTAAACAAATTATATCCATGCTATATCAATATACTGGTTAATGTGTATCATATTTTCAAGCCTCTCTGTCTACTTTCTTGTTGCAATGTCATGAGAATCTCAGGCTATCATTAATGTTCTATGAAAATAATGATATGTGAATGTGATTACTTCTGATGCCATCTTTTCTGCATGTTCCCTCATGGCGGATTCCTTCTCATACAGGCTCTGAACCTCGTTGAACTCATTGTATACCAATGTGGATACTACAGAATACAAATAAACAAAAGAATATGACTATTAGAAAAACAAAATAACAAAGGAAGGGAACAGGGTGCACATGCCCCTGAGCCCCCCCCCCCCCCCCCCCAACCTGTATGGATATGCCACTGTCAGTAGTCAGCCAACCATGATTATAAGATTTCATCACAGGACTCACTCTCCATCATGTCATTTGAATATAAAACAATCAATCTAACACTTGCAGACA